>VRYO01002781.1:12894299-13033676 GCA_009812075.1 Sialia sialis | reverse complement strand
CTCGCTGGCCCTGCCAGTCCCAGCAGTGACCCCTCCCGCCTGGGCCAGCAGAGCCGCGCCGCGCTCGCCCGCGCAGCCCGGGCTGCTGCCCGCTAAATCACAGCAGTTAGGGAGGAAAACACAGCAGCCAGCGGCCGTGCGGACCGACAGGGTGAAACACTAATGTAATCCTGCAGGTATTTCATGAAAAAAGGGGGATCCCGTCTGGAAAGTTCAGGGGGATGTCCAACAGCTGCGCCCGCAGCGCAGGGCGGGCAGCGCTGCTCTGCTTTGAGAGGGTTTGGTTTGCTTGGTTTGCTGGGGGGTTCCTGGTTTCGGGGTTTTTGTTTGTTTCTTTGTGGTTTCTTTGTTTCTTGGTTTGGTTTGGTTTTCTGTAGTATAAGCTCACCTATGCAGAAAAGCTGGAAGTATTTTAAATGACAATTTCCACTGGTGTCAACAGCATTTCATGCTTAACTTTTAAAAACTCTTTGACAAATAGCTTACAGTCTACAAGTCCAGTTCTGCAAAATCTAGGTAACAGGCACAAATCTTCAAACAGCAAGAACCCAGTCATCAAAAAAAGATTTTATCACAAGCCACAGTGTCCTGAAAGAAAATTGATAAAACTGTATTGGAGGAAAAACATATTCTAAATATGCCTATATTTAGAATATCCTTTACTTGCATTTGAATTAAAACAGAGGAAAAAATTGCAAATTTAACTCAAGACCACCCCTTTTCAAGAGGAGCAATTTTTCCTTTATATTCTCACAGAACTAATATTGGATAAAATTATTACCAATCATTCACAATGGCCAAGATATCCACAGTGGTCTTTGATGTCAGCCTAACAAAAATAAATTTTAAGAATCATACATTTTTAGGAATACGGACTGTCAGCATTTCATTGAGGAATCTCTGGCATGTGGTAATTTCCTGACAGAGATAGAATTACACAGATTTGATAACATCAAAGTGTAAAAGAACTCACACAAATTGGCTAAGAGGGTTTTTGTTTTCTTATTTCTACTGAGTTGATTATTACTATTTAAGAATCCAAACAAACAGCATATGAAATACCAATTAATGATCATTTTCAGTATATGAATTTCCAGGAAATTCTGTGAAAAAATAAATGTCAAAATGATATGCAATTCCAGTCAAATCTAACAAGTGTTCTGACAGCTTTTTGGGAACTAGCACACTAGAGAGTGCATAGAAGCACCCAGGGGGAAAAAATCCCCTCTGCTTTTACTTTTGCAGGTGAAGCTGCAGTAGAATGCAGTAGAATCAATTTTTCTGCATTTTTATTATAATAATTCACAAATACACAATTTACTAATTATAATAAAAGAATCCAGAATTAATAAAATGGAAGTTAGAAGTCCACAAAGAGAAGTTAATTGCCACTCAAGAAATGTATTTTAAATATATTTTAAATCAGCTAGACAAAAAAAGGAAAACAAAGCAAAAAATGTACAATATTATTAGCTGATTTAATAAAAAGCCCAAGAGTCTTACTTATGAGTATATCTTATAAATGTAATTCTTCTAATTTTTTTCAATAATACATTTGTAAAAGAAATAATTTATATTGGCTGCATAGCAACATACGTATTTAATAGAAGAAACAATGTCTGAAAAGATTTTAAGATTGTTGTATTCACATGTTCAATACAGAATATGCAGAATTACTTAAAACTGTATTTTATACACCTTCTTTATATTTTAAAGCATGATTGAATTACAGGTAAACTGGGAGAAAAAAATCTACTATTTCTGGATGAAGTACAGAATTCATTTTTTAAATCTTATATTTGAGGTACTGTGTTTACTTTCTGATGGTGTGGTGTTGTTAATATATCATAAAGAGAACGCCATTAAAGAGTGCAAAAACCACAGACAGAGTAGCAGAGATAAAGGAGAGATTAAAAAAAAAAAGTGGGGGTGGGGGGTGAGGACTAAGATGAACACCTGGGGTTGTACCTGGCTCTGCCTTTGTGATGAATATTACAGCCTAGGGAAGCCAAAAACTGCAAAATGGCCAAAGGTTCCCCAAGTACCTGAAGCAGTAATTTACCTAATGTCTGCAGCAGCCAGGAAACAGATTCCATCTCTGCCCCAGAAGAGCCCATTTATCTATTTCACAGGGGATTTGCGCAGTGCAAAGCTTCGGAAAGCCCATGGGCTGACAGAGGGAAATGCATCCAGCAGCACAGGGCAGCCCAGGCAGCCCATCAACGCAAAGCCACAAAACAGAGCCAGAGGCAGCTCCAAGGCTGCCAACACAACTGCCTGCAAAAGCTGCCAACGAGCTAGAAACTGCTTGTGGGAAAATATCACTTACCCTTAGCATCTGGGTCCCGTGATTACTGTCCAAATAAACACAGACTGGTAAGATAATGGCAGGATAAATAGCACTTCACTGCTCCTTTTTCTCTCCCTTTACTCCCTAAAACATCACCTCCCAATCTGGGAACAATTTTTTAGAAATCAGGTGTTTTAATCTTCATGTTACTCATGAAGTAAAATGAGTCTTCCTGCCTCATGTCTAAAAATAGCTTTCACACACGCTTCCCCTGGCTCTCCATGTACGACACATAGTGGGGCCATTTGTTACCATTATTGACATGTTTGTGGTGAACTGCAAGCATGTTTACAGTAGAAATGAAGTCCCTGCTCTCTTGGAGGTAATCCTGGGGTGTCTAAAAGACTCATGGGAGTCCTTGACGTGCATTCTCTGAAATGAATTTCTGTTCCCATATAAATAAATTATCTCGGGGCCAAATATTTATATTTTCCTTCTATTTCAGGAAGGCAGCAGATGCAAAAGTTCCTGATGGTTCTAGCAATAGTGGTCTGCACAAGCTGTCTGCTATTGGATGTAAGGATGAATGAGAGCAAAAGAGGAAGAGGAGGGCTTTGTGCTTACCCCTTACAGTGTAACAGAATGAGAAATGGGGCTTTTGCAGCCAGTAAATAGGGCAAAGTGAGAACTGGCTCCCTGAGGTGATGGGTGTCAAAAATGCTAGTGGACCTAAAGGCCAGAGATGCCTCATGGCGAGTGAATTGGCTCAACTTCCCCAAAATACGCCGAAGGTTGACCAGAAAATTTTACAGTCATTAGCTTTTGATCAGAATGGATAAATTTATATTTCTATTCCCTGCAGTTTCTACAAAAAATATACAGTCCTGTCATCTTAGCAGCATAGGCTGGACTTTTTCCTCCAGAAATTCACTAAAAGAGGTAAACTTTAACCAGAATTGCAGTTAGTACATTTGTACCACATTGAAACACACCCAGGCAATCACTCATTAAAGCTGCCCAGTTATGTGTAACATATATGGCATGTGCAACATGCCAGGTGTTAAACAAAAGATGAGTTGACACCACTCTGCAAACTGGACTATAGAAAATACATTCTCCCGGTAATCCACAGGGAAAAAACTCTCTAATTTTTAGTGAACTTAACAGAAAATGACAGAAGAGTACTAGTTGTTATTGGTTTTATATTTTGAAAGTGGCCAAATCCGTCTCTACATTCACAAATTCATGTTTATAAGCAGAAAGCCTACACTAAATCTGTCCTTAAAAATATTCTTTCTAGTAAGGAGTAAGAGTTTAGAGTAAAATAAACAAAATCTATAGGAATATCTGTGAGCTGCAGATAGATCTAAGAGTATAGCCAGCAAGAAAATATGCAAGGGAAGCTAACAAATAACCTAGGAGGAAACTGTAAACTGGAGTGCCTGGATAATAAACAATATGGGTCAATATGGATTCAGTGCTACAATCTGCTGTCCTCTGGTTTTTTTGATCCTCAAAGACAGAAAGGTGTTTGGCTACTAGCTATGGACTTCTTTCATTGATTGATTGATTATTTGATCAAATGTTGCTGAGAGATGATTATTTCTGTTCCTGAGTAAACCTGCTCAGATTCGAAGTGTAATTAGTACTTTCATTAAACAAACAGCAAACATCACTGCTAAACAGTTCAGCTCCTCCTGATCTGTTGGACAAGGACTATATTCAAAACCAAATGTATCTCCAGTGTGAGGCTGAGCTCTGAGAGGAAGTTACATCTTATTACATATCATTACATATCATTACATAGCCAGTCTGGTCCTTGGAAACAAGAGAAAAAATATATGTGAAAATGCATTTGTTTCAGTGAAGCAAAGTACAGAAAACTCACCAAAGTACCCATGGTGTGCTGGGACTCTTGCTTTCAATGCTGTTTGAAGGATGGAGTATAGAAGATGAGCATAGAAAATGTTTGATAGCTCTGAGTAAGGTCAGGAGGAAACACATCTTGGACAACACCACATGTATGACAAAAGACAGATGATAGGCTAACTCTGTTTTACATTAAGCAGAAAAGTTTTCAGTGGTATAAAAACACTACAAGGTTGTAGCTAAAGTCAGGGTTTACATGCAGGCTTTCTATGCAATTTCATAGCGCTGGTTTTAGAATAAATCAAGAAAGCAAAGCAGGTTATTTGTTCCTTTTAATACGAAGCCACTACACAGAGCATTTAGCTTGCTTTTTCTGTTCATACAGACTTTGTTTACTGCCTTTTTTTTTAATCTTAGTGTCTTGAATATTTAGTGGCATACAGATCTTGCTCACATTCAATATTTTCATTTTTCATTGTATTTTAATTACTACAAAACCTTATGCATAAGCTGCATCGTAAAATTATTTACTTCCACTGCTGAAAATCACATTCAATTTCTTGACCATGGAAAAATTTTAAATTTTTAACATGGAATTGTCAGAGAAGACACAGTTTTAGCAGTGAGACCCGATGTTCCAAATTAAACACATCACCTGTGTTTCAGGACAAAAAAGACATTGTATTTTAGGTATATGAAAAGAATGCCAGTGCCACTCCATCCTTCACAATATTATAGTTCCCAGCAGAAAAATGTTGAAATTCTCACTAGTATTCATCAATAAATATGTTTTGGGTTTTTTCCTACAGAAAGACACTTATGCTTTTATAATGGCAGAGTTTTCTCTTAAGACATCAGCTGAAACTGCAGAGAACTAGTTAGCTGCACACACACTCTTCATGTCCATCCTGTATTCTTTGGAATAACTGTCCAAATTTTATTAGGATTTTCTCATAATGATGTTATATGATGTCCTTGTGATACCTGCACATGTAGAGATCTTAATATTGATTTACTGTGTCTTTTGCCCATCCTTGAGCAGTGTAGATAGCAATTACAGCTGTTGGTGGTATCTATTTTGTCTTTTTATAATTGTCATTTTTGGTTCTACTTAGGATTAAAATATGAAAATTGCATCACGTGCACATGAGCAGGGCTTTAGCCAAGTTATCAGCAATTTCACGGCAGCATCATCATTTTAAGCAGCATCCTCTTCATCTTGTTTATGAAAACCACATACTGTAACATAAACTTTAAGAAGGAATGTATCATCATAAGAGCTGCCCTGACAAGAAGCCCTCATTCAGATCATTAATATCTTCCCCCAAAAAAATCATCAGGGACAGAGAAACACCTGTACAGCTGTACCAGATGTTTCTGAATAGTTCTGCTTGGGTTGCTGTCTGAGATTGATCAGCTCAACACTATTCCTTAGCTGGATCTAAAATCACTTACAAACTCCTTATTGTCAGCACTTTGCTCAGCTAAAGTTGCAAAGGTGTAGTGGCCCATGCACTTTCTTAACTGCACAATGGATTTTTAAAAAGCAGTAAAAACATACATTCTGATGAATAGTAAACATCTATCCATTCTTCTGAGTAATTAAAATACAACATATTCCAAGGATATAGGAAAGAAGGTAGATATTATATGCAAACAAACAAGAGAAAATATTTTTTAACTGCCCAAGTTTCTGTTTTTAGAGCAGTGATTTTCTGTAGCATTAGAGAAAGAAACCCCTGTGCAGGGTTGACTTGGTGCTGGTTTCTGTGTATTCTGTTCATGTACAGCACACAGCTGAGATAATGGAGAACAAGCAACATCCTCACAAGCATCAACTTTATGTACCAGTCCTCCCAAGCAGGGTATCTCTTCACTTGGCAATGAACTGAATCTTCTATTAAAAATTAAGCTGAACAAAGAGAAAACAGTCTGAGAAGGTGTCTGGTTTTGTTTTTTGGTTTCATGCCTTTTAGTTTTTTTAAATACACTCTGACTGGTATTTTAAAAGAACTTTTGCACACATTTGGATACAGATGAGAACAATTAAATGCCCTCTAATAATTAATGTATATGCAATCTATAGCGTGCATTCTCTTCTTATTAGAGGCTGTGGGTTTTTTGTTGCAATCTAGCTAATAAAGGCTTTCTTTTCCACAAGAGAATTTTGACAGGGTTGACTCCAGACGGCTTTCCAGCTGAGGTCTGGGGCCTTGCTGAACCTTCAAAATTTTCCCATTTGAGCTGCATCAAAGTGAAGGAAATTCAAGGATCACTAACGTCTCAGATGGTAGCACTTGCCCTAACAACCAAGGTTCAGGAATTCTTTGGAGCAGGCTGAGGTCATTTTTCTCCCCTTTTCTCCTAATGCTTTTCTCTATTAATCAGAGCTCACAGCTCAGATTGGTCTTCAACTTCCTCCCAATCCTTGCTAAGCCTGTCATTTCTAGCTATTATTTACTTTAATGGACTTTGGCTGATCCCTTATGAAGCTTTGGATCTGAGAATAATAAGGCTGGAGAGTAACGGGCACAGACATGGGTGTGGGTTTGCCTGCAGATTAACCGTGGCAGATGGGCTTTATTGCGGTTTCCTGTGTGCCGAGTGTTGATTGAGAGGGTATAATGAGAGAGGTGGTGTCTGCACAATGGCTGCAGCCACTTCATTGCACCTCGCGTCTAAACAACCCCATTTTTCTAAATCTTTGGGTTGTGAAATTTTAGGAAGTCAGAGCACAAGAACAAGTACAAAAACAACTGTAAATAACCATGAATGTTAATCCAACCCTAATTGGTCCCTTCTTTCATTATGGGTGCATTTTGCTGAGCTTTCCTCCCCCCCCGCCTTTTTCTTTTTACAAATGAATGATATGGACAGCTATGCATACATTTGACTCTTATAACAGTTTAACACAAATATAACTTCATATCAACTTATATTATTATTAATATTAATGTCCCATTAGCTTTTGCATTATTAACATCAGCAGCAAAAGCTTATCTTGCAATCATCCTGTTATGCTTTAGATTTTTGTCATCTTGGGAAAATTTGTTTGAATTAAATTATCTATTGTCTAGAGAATATCAAAAATAACAGCAGGAAAATTACTTAGTATCTGCCAGAATGAGTCAAAAATATGCTTTTCTAAGTCCAAATGCCATTAACTTTCAGCAGCAATCAGATGATAAATTATTTTCAGCTATAGGTACTATCAAAAGATCTTTTACAAATTCCCCATTTTAAGGATTTTACTTAATTCCTCCCTTTCACTGATGGATTAAATCACAACTATTGATTCTTTTCTTCCTTTGGGGCTTTACCCATCTGTCCTAACGCTTTCATCCCAGCACCCCTTGGGCTGAGAGAAGTGTTCTACAAATGAACCAGTGAAAACCTGGAGAAGATTCCAGGTCAAGTTTGTGTACAAGAGTTTAAATTTTTAGTGACAGTCTTCCCTTAGCACAGACGAAAGTTTCCACACAGAGACGCACAAGCTAGCCCCACCAATTATCCTCCTCCTTTGAAAACCATTATCAAGTTTTTCAAAACTTCTTTCATTTCACTGTTGTCACTGGATGAAAAGGAAACTAACCACCATGTCAAGACAACTCGGCTGCCTGGCAACCAAGGGCCACATTTTAATTCTGACTTGCTTCTGGTCTTGACTAATGGAAAGTGACTATGTTAAGCCAGTCAGAAGAGTTGTTTGTCACTTCTGAAATGCAAACAAAACTATATTGTTTCGAAAGTCCTGGGCGTGATTGATGTAAAGATTTACAGTAACATCATTCATTTGCCCTTGTGTTTTAGAGGGATTGATGTCATATCTTTTCATGCTTTATTAAATGCTTTCGCAGAACTCAAATACATGATGCTTTTTGTCCTAAAGAATCTAAAGAGATTTTTCTTATGGAAGAATACTGGACTCCAACTTGAGAGATTAAACGATTCAACACAACATGTGTCTGTAGTTTAATACGAGACATCAGCCTAGAAATGTAAATATATAACCTGATAAAAAGAAAAAGAGGCCAAGACAGGGAAAAAAATAAAATCAACAGTTTGGGGGAGGGGAAGGAAAGATACACTGCTAACTTGCCAGCAGTAAAGCTTGTTTGAACAAACTCTCCTAGAGCTAATTTTTTCACTTCTAATGCCAAAATAGAAGTTCACATTCTGCCCCCCACCTCTTTACTATAAATATATGCAGTCACAATTATAAAACAATTTTCTATAAAACAGTATTGAAAATGTTACAAGTAATATCAACATCAATTATCTTGACTAACTATGACAGATTCAAAGAAGTTTAAACATCTTGTTTGCAAAGTCATCAAAAAATCCCCCCTAAAAACAATTATATTGCAAATTCTTTTTATAAAGGCCAGGCTGACTTTTCTATTAAATTAAGAATCAGGAAAGGATGAATGAACCTACAGACAGTTTTCTTGTCTGCAACAGGGAGACGTACTCATGCATATTTTTTGTCATTACACATGCAGAATATATATAAAGAAATATATATGTGTGTCTGTGTGTGTGTGTATGTGTGAAACAGAAAGGAAAATATAGCTGATATGGCAGTTTCAGGTCTATTTCAAGTATATAAATTACTCTTCAAATGTCTATTATATTAAGGCAATAATTTAATGTATATTTAGGGTAGTAGGCTTAGGCTTCTGAAAGTACATTTGTATCAGCATCAGCGTTATGCTAGAACTATTTTCCAAAATAAGTACAATAGCTTTTTGCTGTTCTGACAACACCTGTTAATAAGCAGACCATTGCCATTATATATATGTATGTTTTTTTTTTAACAGATATTAAAATTTAAGCACAGTAATAACATACACTGTAATTACTGTTGCCACCTGAGATTCGCAGAGGTAGTCCAAGAGGACTCCAACATGTCAGTTCTCTGGCCAGACATTTGGAAGTTTAGATGAATGGAAGGTATGTGTGAAGAAAGGAGAAGCAATTCAGCCTTCTTGGTCCATGGTGGAGGATGTTCTATTCCAAGCCCTCCCACAAATCAAGCTGTCCTACACTCAGCCTGTGCAATACTAAACCCCTGCCTAGAGCCCTGAGCTCATGAAATGTGGGACTTTATCCCAAATATTGTCCAACCTTGACAACCAAATGGTCCAAAATACATGTGAGCGGTGAGTCAGCACCAGCCCTGTGTCCTGCAAGGGGAGATGACAATGGATGTTGGTTACAGGTGGCTGCCAGGAGCCACCACATGGCTTCAGCCCCCAGAACATGACCGTGCTGCCATCAGAGAGGCGAGCCAGAGCTATGTGAGCAGCCTCAGCTGAGGCCCATGGGGCAAGAGGGCAGAGCCGAGGATGAGCAGAGGGACCCAGCAGCACCACTGCTGTGGCTGAGCTGGGGAGAGAGGGAGACTCCCAGCACCAAACCTGCTCGTTTGTTGATGCCATCAATATGGATGTGTGCCTCTCTGCTCTCCAGGAAATAATTTAGATCTCTGCATGGTCGGCTACTTCAGGACTGTTTGATGCATGAGCAAGTTGAAGCATTAGTGGGGTCAAGGAAGGAGAAGGATGAGGAGGAGAAGGAGGAAGGGAAGCAGCTGCCCAATCTTTCCACTGAGGGGAAGTCAGGACTGGCTCAGGCACAATAACTCCATTGACTCAGGAAAATAAATATGCATTCATTCAGAAGATTATCTAATCAGTCTAGGTCTACATGTTAGGTCAGTGGGTTAACTCAGTCCACCACCAGTCTCAGCAAGATCTGCATCTCTGAGAAACAATTTAAGAACATGCACATTCCAGGATCACAGCATTTTTACAGTCCTCATCATAGCCAAAACGCAAAAGCTGGGTGTAAAACTGTCTCTCAACAGCCAAATTACACACAAAGCATGTTGTAAATCAGCTTCACCCCAGGGAAGGCAAGCTGTAAACTACCTATCATTTTACACAGCGACATCGAACCATCATGGCGGAGGAAGCCTGAAAAGGTCAAGAGATTTTTCTGAACTGCCTACACCTCCGGAGCAGCTCAAGAAGCCACATAATCTAAAGTCCTCAGATAGAATCTCTCTGGCGGGTTTCTTTTTCCCTTATGGAAACGAATGTGTAACATTCTGAGTGCCTTCAGCTTCTGCTGAATTAAACACATTCCAGCGTCTCTGGAGCAGCACTCAGGCAGTTGCACCCCCCCTTCTCTCTCCTGGGTAATCCTTCTGGGGGAAAGAATACATAACAGAGCCCTCAGCTGACAATTTGGGAGGCCTGCCACTGCTTATTGCCACCAGTTATTTTTCGACTGTTTCAAAGATAACACAAGGGCTGAGAGCTTGTAGCTACTTCTTTTGAGAAAATGGAGTCCAAAGAAGCTCCTCTCAGTCTGGGGAATTACTCTAGAGATTCCAGTACTCTACCTTAGATCAAGATTAAAAAAACAAAAAGGAAAAGAAATTCTTCTTTGCAGTATTTGAAGGCCCATGTTCCTTTCCAAAAACAAATATGCAAATAAAATTGCAGTGCAACTGACTGAAACTTTATGCAATTGTTCCAGGTTCATAAACATTTCATGAACTCAGATTAAATTTCAATTACAATACAAGTACTTCCATGAGCGGCAGAATGAAAGATGCCTCTTCTCCCCTGGCTTTGTGCTCATAGTTAGATTCTCTGGGACCTCAGGGGGTGCATGTCTCCAATGGAAAGTCAGGTGGAACATTCTCTATTCTGCAAGAACTCCTGATACTTTCCCTCATCAGAAATTATGTACATCTTTCCTTGCTACCAATTTCCACAGAACCTATAGCAACTGGTCAGCAGATTTATTTCTCATAGGGCATAGACTGACACAGACATAAAATATATACAGAGATGTCTGATAGATTTCCTCAGGTCTAGACAAAACCAAGAATAAGAAAAAGCCATCCAGTGCTGCTCACAGACCCTCACTTGTGGCAGGGAGGGCTCCTCAGCTGGGCTCACACTGCCCCCTGTCCCAAGCCTGGCCCTCCCAGCCTCCCAAATCCCCATCTCCAGGACAGGGATCCTGTACCTCCAGATGATGCACCAGTGCCTCACGTTGTGCTCGTTCAGCTTTTCATTGTCTGCTCCTTTCAGCAATGAATGCAGCTTATTTGTGTTGCACATAGTGCCATGCAAATTTAGGGCACTATTTTAATGCATGATAAATAATTACTATAATTAACAGGGAAAAAAAAAAAAAAGCCTCCTGGCAATTTGTCAGGACCAGACACCTCCTCTTTTCATGCCAGATATTTTCATATGTATGACATGTACATATAAGATCCCTCTTGCCTCTGTGTGGGGACATGCATCTCCCATTAGCAGTAATGGGAATTATGTGTGTGCACTGAGGGGAAACTGTAGTCTACCCTGGCTGGTGTGGCATGTTAGTTGTGCTTTATTGGATCATATGGAGCATGCCATATAAGAAAAGAAAAAACACCTTTCCATCTTCATTGCTGAGACAGAAATACATAGAAAGCCCCTGTACACAATCATGCTTTTAATTAAGTGCTATTTGCAGGTGCTGTTTGTCTCCAATTTCTTATAGTCATTTCTGAAAGAGCAATAACACAAATAATCTGCAAAATAAAGTGATTAGGCATAAAATTCAGCTAGGGTTGCTACACTGATGAGAATTTTTTCTAAAAATGAGCATTTTTAATAAACCACATTTTGAAACTATAAACATCCTTGTATTGGTAGACGCTGCACTGCAAAATACTAAACTTCATTTCACTATCAATTTTCTGATTCATCTGAAGAAGTTCATTATCTGTTAAATTGAAGGCAAGCCTCCCACAGAGGAATGCTATCTAAAGATGGATGTGTTTGTGTGCAAAAGGATAGCCTCTCTTAGCTGTTTATCAGAAAGGACATTCACAGAGTAGGTACCATACCTCACCACTTTTTACTTATAAAGCACAATACAAACATACATACAATCATGACACTCATTCATTTTTGTTGTCTGGTTGTAACACATTAATACAAATTTAGTCCAAACATCCAAAGTTATGCTGCTAGGAATGTTACCATCTGGTTTTAATGAATATCTGGGGTCCATTTTTCAGTTAAGCTTTTCATAGTGTGTTTGTATGTTGCTTTTTCCAAGCTATCTGCATAATTGCTTAAAGATTTTACTGCAAAATTAATATCCTCACTGTGAATGAGGGAGAAGGGCAAAAACCAGGATGACAAAGGCTGAAATGAGGTGAAAGGCAAATTCAATTTTTCCTTGCACCATAGAAACCTCGTCAGGACTAGCTTTATCTGGTAATCCACATTTAAACTTTAACCTGTAGGGGGGCTCTTTGTGTTAGTTAATGTAAGCATAAAAAGAGTCTGAACCACTAATCAGATTAATCATATTTTGTGAGACTCAAAAGCTTCATTAAAAGGACCTCGTTTCCAAGCTACACATTTCAGAAAGAGAAAAAAAGTTGGCTATGAAAAGGAAAAAGTAACACTGAAATTCAAAAAGACACAGACTGTGTGTCTCCTGGAATTAAACCAAAGACAGTTAAGACCTGGAACAATGTCCACCGTCATAAAATACACCTTGAAGATGCCAAAACAATTAGGACATTTTGCTATTGAAATTATGAATTCCCTAAATTTACAAAGCTTTATCTTATGCACAACAGAGAACCATTTCATAGGTAAATACAATAATGTCTCCCCTCTCCTCACATTTATGGAAGTCTCCCTCTCTGCTGAAGCAATAGTATTTCCTAAGTACTTCAGGTGACTGCTCAGAGACAGGAGAATGTTAACATCAGAAGAATAAGAATCTGTCATCTCCTGTCAGATTATTACACTCCCACAAGAAACCCCCCACTTCTCTAACGAGCATGAAAGTGAGAGAGCAGGCTGCTCTCCCAAGTTGGTGCAGCATTGTGCTCTCTTTCAAAAACAACAGAATATCTTCCTTTTCAATAAACAAATAGTTTGCCACAAACTTTGCCACTTTGCTTCAGTGAGCTTTTGTTCCTGCCTATGGAATAAAACATTGTTTATTTAAGGTTTTCATGAAGTTTAACAGGAACCATCTGCGCTTAGGACAAACATTTTGCACTTAGTGTGAAACTCATTCCTCTCTCAGCCTACCCTGCACTGACCTGGATATAGTGGGCCTTTGAAATCAGGAGATGTTTTGAGGAAACATTAACAAAGTTGAAAGTCTTTGGAAGATTATTCAATACTGGGCAAATGAAACACATCACAGCAGTTATGTTCTCCCTAAAATATATTTAAATGGTGAGGAGACAAATCAAGACGTGACATCATGGGGAAGATCGTTTGAAATACAGACTCATCCATTTTCCAACACTGAGACTGCAGAAGTGGAGTTAACCTCATTTTTTGTTTTCCAAGTCAGGAGGAGCAGCCTCCTGCTGTATCACAGCCAAACTCTCTGCTAGCTTTTCACCATTATGTGTTCATTTTTCTTTCCCCATAACTTGCCAAGGTAATCTTGCTCCCACTAGCTGCATACCCCCCTGCATGATCTGTATTCAACTGGTTCTCTACTTCTGGACGAGTCAGGCAACCTGAAATACATTGCTGTGCACACTTCTACAGTTCTACTCTCTACACAAGGTTGTGCATTTAATTAGTAGCTTTCTAAATATCTGTTTTCAAGTTTTGTCTGTAAGTGCACTGAGCCTGCACTGCTTGGCATGGTCAGCTATACCTAAAGGCACTGCTTGTTCCCTGAGACAGCAGGTGAGGAGTCTTCTGTAGGAAATTACCAGTCACCAAGGCATTGCTGCCACATGCAAAGCTCAGAAACGAAGGTCAGAGCTTGGGTGGGCCAGTTCCCTCACCCACCTTCATGCTTTCACAGAGCTGATGTTTTCCAGTTGCTGCAGTGCCACAGAGGCTTTAAAAAGAAACACAATGATCAAAGTGTCTGCACTTCATAACCAGACACTTCAAAGTTTTACCACAAGCTGTCATTGTATGGCTACCTTTCTGAGCCTGTGCCATTGTGTGCCATCCTGTGCCCTGAGGTCTTCAGTGTTTCTTCATCAAACCAAGCAGCTGTCGAAATGTGCCTCAGCTCCATCCAGCACACACTCCCCAGTTTTCCTGTCCAAGGAAAAGGAGGAGAGAAAGGACAGCAAGTACCAAGGTCTTGCTCCAGTGAGGAGCTGGGATGTGGCCAAGGACAGGTTCCTAGTGTAGACAAATTCTTCAGAGAATATCACACAAATCCAAGTTGTTTATGAGCTGACTTCAGCACATGTTTGCACCAGTGAAAAACTGGAGCAACTGCACTATCCTCAACAGAGTTCTTCTAAGTCTAAACCAATGAAAATTAAAACAGAATCTGTCCCCTTAGTTTGGATAATGATCTAGAAAAGCTACCCTAAAAATATAGAAATGTAGCATTTTCCTGAACACAAAGAGACTTGTTCATAGGTCTGACCCAAAGCTATGAATTTAAATGATCCAAATGTAATTCAAAGAGAGCCAACCTTTGTATTAGGAAAAATTTAGTAAATCCCTGGGATGCATTAGGACCACCGGTTTGTACTAGATCTGGTTTTCTCAGCCCTCTTGATACTGTCTCACCTTGTTTTATGACAAGGTCCAGTGACATGAGTATAAATACTCCCTGAGTATATTTCCATGCAGTGCAAACAGTTATGGGAAAAAATATCCCCTATCAGGTTGTCATCTGAGCTGTGGTACTTCCCAGACCACAGCAGGGCAGAGCCAAAGGGATTAACTTGCAGCACTACTGCCAGTCTGCTGAAAATGTTGGAAATGGTTTAAGGCTGTCTGCTTGCCTCTGCCTGAACTGCACTGAGGCTGTTCCTAAGTCAGGTTTTACCTTAAGGACTGGCTGAGAGGAAGCAACTACTGCAGCTGTTCTGAATATGCTCTGCATATTTCTTATTGTGTAGGCTGGGAAAAGGAGTCTCCAAGACAGAAAAATCACGCACTTGTGGCCACGGAATTTTGTGCTGTGACCCTGACAGAGGCAGAGCCTCGACCCCCAGGTGTGCAGTCTTTCTTGCTGCCCATGCACTGTTTGTACTCTGTGGTGGCACAGGGTGCAGGTCACAGGAACTGAACAGGGCAGGTTCATTTTACCAGAGATGCACCTACAGTGGCACAGCAGCCAACCAAGTTCAAAGGCTGGGAGGATTCAAATTATACTCGCCATCTCACACTAAATATGTTCAATAATTTTTTTCTCCCTCATTTTGATACTACCAAGTTCACATAATGGGATCTCTACAGAAACAGTATTAAAAAGTGGCCTAGTCTGTACAAGCTTTCAACCAGAGTGATGTGTCTAGTTAATGGGATAAGTTTCTCACAAAGATCTTGAGAATCTCTGTGAAAATAAGAAAATAATTTATGAAACTCTTCCCTGCCTTGCTTTAAATCTGTGTGTCTGTCAAAACAAAAAAACCTTTTGAGCTCATTACATAAATTGGATAAGGTCCACATTCCCTGAGCTGCCTAACATGACTCATCTCTGCTCATTCCAGAATAGATTTTTCCTTTTCTTTTCTTCCTAAACACATACACATACACACACAAAAACCCCAATCAAACAAAAAACCCCTCCAAACACAGAAAAAGAGCTTCCCCATTGCTTTACTTCTATAACTGATTGAGTAGTTCTTTTAAAAGGTAGTATAAACCTCATAAATTCAAAGAAAGGCAACACTGGAATGCCCACCAGTGCTGCCCACAGTAAAGAAAACACATCCAGAGTTTTTATCACTTCAAATAAAGATTTCTGTTCTGCAAGGAGAAAAATCCCCTCTCTTCTGTTGTTCCAGACTCTACAGATCATTAGGTAGGTAAAGCAAACTTCTGATCTTTTGATCAATCACAGCTCATTGCAAAGAAGTTTCCCACAAGGCTCATGATGCTCTAAGTCACTTTTTTTCCTGTTCTGCAGCTTCCCTCTCTCCAAGTTAAAACTCATGCAGAACAAAACAGTGCTGCTGAGCTCAGCAGCATCACGAAGGAAGATTCTGTGGCACCCTAAGGCCTGATTGCATAAAAATGTGTAATGTTACCAGAAAGAGGAATGGGAAAACATTCCCAGGACTGCTTGGTAGGGCTTCACACCTATGAGGCAGGTGTGAAGAGAGCTTCACACCTATGTATATAGTGGAGTCCAACTCTCATCTCTTCTCTGAGATCTTAAATAATATTCCAGCTGGGGACCCAACTATAAACATTTTTTGCACTTAGAGAGCAATAAAAAAGAACACATGGGATAGGAAACACTTGGTTAAATTTGCAGCTTTTCTCTTCATTATAAATAATGAGGATGCATCTTTTCCTTCCTCCTCCTGTCAGCCACCTTCTGTCCCCTTATTTCTGCTGCACTGCCATCTAAACACTCCCATCTTTAATCTTTTAAGTAGCTGGATTAACTTACAGCTTCTAGACTACTTTGGGACATAAAATTGCAAATGGTAAATTTCTACAGGAGAAGAGTAAACTTAACTCCCTCTTTTGTCAGAGCTGTCCTCAGCACAGAGAGGATCCCAACCTTAAAAATTCCCTATACATCTGCAAAATTTTTCCATCTCACTCAGTGAGATTCTACAGAGAAAGTCTAAACCTACATGCTTGCCTAGATTGGGTTTGGGTGCATGTAATGATAAAAATACAGAAAAATATTGTTCCTTGAGCATCATAAAATATTTGGGTGGAAACAGAGTACAAAAGATCGGATCAGGTCCTTAAATTGTGGGTGCAATACAAACCAATCTCCAACTGCTTGGATTTTTGTCTGCCATTTCAAATCAGAAGAGGCATTTGTTGGTTTGCTGTATTTCAGAATGTTACTTCAGCTGGACAAACTGTAGGCATTTTTGCAGCTGCAAACACGTCAGGTATCTTGAGGTTTTAGTGACAAAGTGTCCTTAAGACATCATATTCCTATAGTACAATATATATTCCTATAGTTTTATTCAGATCATCAGAGGAATAAAAGAATAGTTTTCTTGCCTGAGTTGCTGTTGAACCAAACAGCTCATTTCTCTACTTCTCAATAAAGAGAAATAAGGTATTTTTTCCTGTGCTTGGCACAGGAATTTTAGAGTATTTTTAGAATGCTTCCAGTTACGGACCCATCTGTATCCTATTCCACCATTACTGCACAAAGGAAAGAGAAGCAGAACTGCATAATAAGAGAGGGACAAACAAATTTCTCCTCGTTTGCTCCCCTCTCTTAATATGAAAACAGATTTCTAAATATTATCACCCACCATCTTATTTGAGAGGCTACACTTCACCAGTGATGAATTTGATCTGTTGAAATCATAGCATGGGCACATTGCTAAACTCATGTTTGCAAGCTAGCATCACAAAAATTACAGTTTTACAGCACAGTATTGGAAAAAAAGGTTATGAACAGTGAACCTGATTTTAACTGGGAATGCAGTACTTAATTTGGGAAATTTAGTCATTGAGGGAATAATTTTTAAAAGCCATATTGTCTGTAGGAACAGATACTTCCCTGTCTTTCACACTAACTTCTCATGGGTCTTAATAACAGTACTTTTCAAGCAGCTTTTTGTAATGAAATAAACATTAACTCACATGCATAGATTGCACACAGGTCTCAGTTGCTATAGCACAATCCCACTCTGCTTCTCACTCATCTCATATTGCAACTTTCCTGCTTTTAAAGGGCTAGACTTCCCCATAACAGATTGGACTGTAAATCTATTAAACCCTTTATAATGCAATGCTTCAGCTATGGTTGTGTCTTTAGCCCACTGCACACATGCAGAACTGAGGCCCCAAAAGGCTGAACGAGCTGCCCAAGTTTAAGCAGTAAGTTAGTGTGAGAATGGAAAGAACAAGTTTATTTTCCTTCCAGTTCTACACTTAGACTTCAGTTTCTACAATAACATAAACAGAACCTATGCAGAGCTTAGGCAAAGTCTGCTGCATTTGCCTGGTGATTCCTTTTTAAATGGACAGAGATTATTTGTCTCTCCTTTCCTGCAGCTAGAGTTTAAGATCATCTTAAAAAGGCTCAATCTAGGTGCTTAAATAGGTGAGATTTTTGAAAACTTTCCCTATCTTTATTTTCAGTTTGAAAGTAAACGCTGGCTTCTCTGTGTGCCTGGTGAGTCCCTGATGTCAGTAGGTGAATCCCCTCTCCTCCCTCTCCCACCAGGGCATCTCTCTACCCTTTGGTGAGAGAAGAAGTGAGAGCTGTGCCCTGAATGTCACATGCCAGTGGAGGAACAAGCCTCTCTTCCAGGAAAAGGAGAACTTCCAAATATAACAGGGCTCATTCAGAGTAAGCCAAAGACACTGATATTGATACTGATGATTATGTGACCTGTGTGAAAACGTGCTTAGTTCAGAAATTAAGATAATGAAGTGTTACATGAATGTTAAGTGTTGTTTCATTATAAGAGAGAAATATAAATCTAAAGGATATTTCTCTTACCCTTCCATCAGTAATTCCCTCGGCTCTCCACACACGTGGATCTTCTCTCTCCTTGAAATAGTAATCACAAGGATGAATTTTCCAGTGTTTTTTCAGATGATTGCAAAACTATTTTGCAAAGAAATCCGTGGGAAAAATGCATAAATGGTCTTTAATTCAGCACAAACTTTTACACCTACCAGAAAAAAGAGCAGTTTTTGCCGAAAATCAACAATTTTACAGTCAGATATGAGCATGGATTTGCTCAGCTGGCTGGTGGTGGATCACCCACAAAAGAGTTTGAAGGGTCTCTGTTAAGAACTGGGAAGTTAGGATTAGAAATGTGTCTGACTCAAGAGGGAGTTTTAAGCAATTAACTCTGCAAACACACAAAAGTGAAGCACAAAGAAACACTAATGGGAAGAGATCATTAATGCAATCCATCCACATTCTCCATCTATACGCTCATTACCTGCTGACAACACCAATAGGATTTGCCTATATGAGGAAATGCGCCAAAATAGCTATTGCAGAATAAGCCATTCTTCAACAGCTTTCTGTTTGTCCCTGTGTAGACACTGTAGGAATAATTAGTGCACTTATTCTGTTCTAGAATAATTGCTGCACTAATTATTCCAGACTAAAGTATCTTTTATTCCAAAACAATTTGTCCACAAGGGGAGCTATTGTGAAATCGTCTGTGCTCCTCTGCTCAATTTCCATTGTAAAAAGGCTGTAATCCGTGCAGTTGGAATAGCTGTACCCCAGACTCCAGGATTAAATCAAAGTATAGACAAGTTCCAATTTTCTCATTGCTCAGGATGGTTTTCTTAAAGTAATTGAACACATAGAGTTGTTGTGTAAACAGGGTGCATGGCAATGAGTAAGCTCTTCTTTTAAGAGCTTTTCCTTTATAAAATTATTTTAGTTACATTAGCATGCAAGCTTATTGGATTGGATTAAGGATTGTAGTGAGTAGAGGCTGCCATGGTAGATGAGACTTTGCCCACTCTTTTGCAAAGTGTGAAATGCTGAAATTGGATAAGCACGTAGCATAATTAGCTAATTTGATGGGGTAACTTTATCCAGTCTCTGTGTTTAGAAACACCACTGATCTCAGTTTTTTGTGATGAATTGCAATTAAACTAAAGACTGATATGCCTAGACAGTGATCCTACAACAGTCTTAAAAATCTTCTAAAATGAAGGATGGAAATGGTGGTGTCAGAACTTCCTAAACTGGAAGGAGAGTACCAATTCTCTGCTATTGCCCTGCTTTCAGGCAAAATCAAACTTCTATTTTTATCTGTTTCTGGGGTACTTTTTTTCAGTTGGTTTTTAAAAAATATTTTTATTTTCACAAGGGAAGTATAACCTTATAAAAAAACCTGTTCCCTCTTTTTTGCTCAGGAAATGGCAGAATAAAACAGTGAAATAGGTTCCCCCAAATCCTACTCCACACGTGATTTGGCCTAATGTTGGAAATGTTTGTAATAGTCAGATAGCAAGTCTGCATAATACCTTACTTTTTTTGAAACTTTATACAAGATATTGTATGCAATAAATAGAAATTTTCCACTTCCATATTTCATATGGGTGGCATTGTGCCCCCATTCAACCTCTCTGCGTTTTTTGCTCTAAAGAGAAATCAAAATCAGCTCGGGATATTGTTCTAATTTGGAGGACAGGTGTCTGCTAAGAAAGGCAGGACCCTCTCTTTGAAATGGAGAATGTAAACCCCCTCCCTCCAAATTATCATAATTTTGAAATCAAGGGGTTCTCAGGCAAATATATGGGAATTAGAAATAACAGTTCTTTACCAGGGAAATGAAAATAGAAATACAGTACTACAAAGAAACAAAATCCAAACCCTGACAAAGTCAGAGTACAACCTGACACCCTGTCAAGACAGGGTGTTAGTAGCAGTTTGATTAAATAGTGGCTACAGTCTTCTTGCAGTGACAGATGTGGTTCAGTTGAAGCAGTGGTCTTGTAGAAGGTGCAGTTTCCCTCCAAAGGTCCAGTGATGATGTGGAAAAAGTCCAGTTTTCCTCTGGAGTCCAGGGAAAAAAGGGCGACTTGGTGTTCCAGAATTTCAGTTTCAATCAAGGTAGGAAAGGCTGGGCTCATCCCCCTGGCTGGAGCAACTCCCAATGGGATGATGGAATTTTTTCACTCATCCAGTGGGACTCAATAGGCCATTAGCAGAAGATAACTCCCTGGAGGAAAGATGGGGGGTGCAAAGATAAAGAACAATGCCCTACTGGTTTCAATGGATGGCCCATTAGCAGAGTATCTCCCACAGACATATAGATCACTATCCCACCTGGTCACAACAGTTGGTGATAGAATAGATACTTTGATCACATCCTGTATTGTAACCCAAGACAGATATATTTCAAAATAAGTGGCATTATTGCTCAGCATGTATCACCAATGACATTACAATCATCATGGGATATGATTTGCATAGCATTTGCCAATCTCTCCTGTCTGGCTAGGGCCTAGGAAGTCTTCTAATATTTCTCGAAAGACATTCCTTGTCTTGAAGCATCCAGCCGCTGCTCACAATTTTATATTGCTATAAATCCCTCAGCCCTTGATCTTGAAGTTTGTTTACCCCAGGATATATTGTTAAGTATTTATTTCTCAAAATTTACTACTAAAATTTCTTTCAGGAATATTCTAAGAATGGGCTACATTGATTTCTATCATAAACAGAATTCAGCATAGGAAAATTGTAATTAAAAGGCTCCTTAACAGAAGAAAATATTGACATGTTTGACATCTGTAGCTACAGAAAACTCTGCTAATGGGCTTATTTTCACTTTACCAATCTAATAGTATGAATTTGATTTATTACAAATAACGTTTGTCTATTTAAGGCTCATAAGACAGCTTTTTCTGGTTCTTGTAATAAGTTTTTTGTCAATTAAAGTTTCTGTTCATTTACGAGATGGATGCAATTATAAATACAAGATGTTCAGTATTCTCAGCTCAAACTCCTTTATTATCTTGTTTCTCATATGCTACTGTCGCTGTTCTACCCTGAATTGAAGTAGATTATGATTACTAGTTAAGAACTGAAAACACTACCACTTTTACTTCTCTCTGTTACTTTGTAAATAAATACTTTCGATTACAAAATTGTTCCCAAAGAAATAGGAATTATGTTGAAAATACCCCACTGCTGCTGTAACGATTTCAGATTTATTGAATCCTTCTCACTGTATTACAATAGCTCCTGCTGTTTTACCTGGACTGCAGCAATACTAGACTCCAGCCTTGTATTTTATAATGTTTCAAACCATCTGGGACAAAAAACCTTCCCTCAACATTCTTCTATCTTCAAGTTTTTGATTATAATCAGAATAGAAATGCTATGAAGAAATAGCAAAGAATTATCTCAGATTTTACAGGCAAGGGTCTAATTTTATTTGTATTTTATTTTATTTATCTAGCATAGCAGCACAGGCAGTACAGCTGAGTGAGGTTGGTGAGAGGCAACATGTTTAGCATTAAAATGATGCTGAGCTTGGAGAGACATCCTACCGCATCTGTAGCTATCCTACACCTAGTGCTGTGCTTTTAAAGTCATCCTTCTGAGGAAGTCTCATATCAGATTTCTTGGTCTGATTGTCATAATGATTAAAGGATGAACACAGGCCTGTATTCAGGGCTCTATCACTGCATGAAGGTATGAAAAAAATTCAAATGTTTGGACAATTTCACCATCCTATTGCTTTAATACCGGATCATTCTCCTTTCTTTTCCAACACACCAATAATTTCCAAATGAAAGCTGTGTGATGATACACTTTCTTCCTTATATCTATGCTGACCTTTGCATGCAAACTTTGTCTTAGTCTTTAAAATTTCTTCTTTAATTTAGGTCATGGAAACTGCAAGTTTTAACTTGTTACTGATCACTGCATCCCAAACAACAAAGACAAAAAATCCATATAGCAAAGGTTCCAGAGTGAAGAAGTACTGACTTAGTTTTGCACTATAAATAACTTCCATTTGACCCTTCTGGTGCACCAAGAGGAAGCATTTATTTTTTGCCTATTTAAAGTCTGTAGTCCTTGTTGTATATATGCACAGAAGAGAGGGAAAACCTGCTCCTACCTGCTACTCCTTAGTTCTTACTCATTTGAGTACCTAGTAATCTAAAGCCAAATATTATTCACCTATTTCAGTTGGATCACTGAGTTTAAAGAGATTATTTACTTGTCTAAACTGATCCTAAGTAAGTAAGAGAACTAAATGATACTTAGAGATTGTTCCAAAACAATATAAACAAAACCAGATCAGCTGTCTCGCCAGTTGCTCACACAGAGATTCCAGAAAAGCTACCCATAACACATCAAATTCTTTCTTTTTATTTTCATTTTTGACAAACTATTCTTTCATGAACACAAGGGCAGGAAAAAATCAAGTGCCAGATGGTGAGCTAGGGTATCAGCTATTGGATCCAACAGCACACTGAAAGCAGCCAACATTCCAAAGGTAAGACATTTAATGGTATCTGAAAGAAAAAGCACCAAATTTCAGGGGAAAAAAGGAAAATAGGATCAATGAAATAGAGAACTGCAAAGCAAATGCACAAAGAGGACCACTGTGTAAGCTGAAATCAGAAGAAACTGAAATAGATTCAAGTGAGCCGTTCAGACAGTGACTTTCATTATAAATTACATACACAGAGCAAGTCCTGCAAATAACCAGCTTTCCATGCCAGGATAACAGGGAGTCTGTATAGAAATTTATGCTGAATTTGTCAGAATTACATGACACCTTTGGCTTTTGTGACATTCCTGTCCCTGTTTTTCACTGGTATTCCCTTCACTCCCTAAAGCATTACAGAATGCTTTGTCTGTTCCATCCCTTGCCACCTTTGCAGATGCATTCACATTACTGAAACCAGCCCTCCATGAGATCCTGGCAGTTTAGAACAGCCTCAAGCAGGGAAAGAGATAAACACGTATTTGTATAACTATGAAATGCCTCAGTTGAAGGTAAGCAAAGAAATTAGACTTGGAGAGTTCATAAGGGGAATGCAGATTGTAAAATCCACAGACTACCTGAGATAAAAATAATGACCAAGCACTTTCAGACTTTAACGCACTGAAGATCATACAAAATGAGCCTGGCAAAGCACAATACACAGAACAGCCATTTGCAAACACCATACCATGCTCAAATCAGGGAATCATTCCATATAACCTCACTGATTTGGGATTTGTTTTCAGATGGGCTATACAGTGAATTTCCAAAGGCACTTTCAAATCAGACCCTAATCTCTAGTTACAAGCTGGATTAATTTCCTTTTTGAGTTTCTTACCAAATCCCAGCTCCCTGCTTGAGATTTAACAGGGCTTTAGATTTCCCTTGTGCAGTTAGGGGCTTTCAAATTTTTTTCCCCACCACTCAAGTGTAAGCAGTGTTTTCAAACATAGTAACTGAAGCAACTACAACGGGGTAACTCCAGACATCCACTAGTTTAACCAAGACAAACTTTTGGCCTGTAGAGAATAAGTAACCCTCTCACAATCTATCTTGAAATGTTTGTTGAACATAACAGTTGCAACATGAGGACACCTCTAGACCATGACAATAGGAAGTTTGAGAAGGAAACCAGCTTCATATGAGAATCTCAGTTGTGTCTCCTGAATGTCAGAGAAAAAAAGTTTCTCTGAGATCAGTTTATTAACTAACTATTGATAACAGAGTAATTTTACTTTTTTCTGAAACATATTTTTCTAGCTCCTTCCAGTCACTGGACTAAGTAGACCGCATGTGAAATAAAAAGGAAATAACATGAATATTTACACACTTCCATTTTCATTTATGGACCTAGCACAAAAATGACCTTGTAAAATTACGTTCTTCCAATTGATATCTAATACTTTTCACTATTCTTTTCAGAGTCTGAATTGAAGACCAGCTGACATCCAGATGTCCCACAGATTTTTATACATACCATCAAAGAATAGGAAAGGAACAGATTAATTGTTATGTCCTTCTACTGTGGTGCCATAAATGCAGGACAGAAGAAGGGTAGAAAAGTAGAACCATGGTTGAAATTCACCCAGTGTTTTGTCTACCAGAACAGGCTGACAATATAAACAGAAAGAATTTTCATCCCCTGAAGTGGAGCAGCAGAGTGACAACTACTTTGGGCTGCCAGGACACCTAGTAGGGCTTCTGCATTTTGAGACATGAGTCCTTGAGGCAATATGACTGAAGGGAAGCGGCTCCCTCCAGTGCAGGGTTCTGCTTAAATGCAACACTGAGCCCTGGAAAAAGATATTAACTCATTCCTCATTTGAGCTGCCAAACGTACCAGGAATACCTGGCAGCAGCTCTCTGCTTTGCTGCCAACAATTCTAGGTACACAGCTGGCTCTTTCAGTGATTTCAGAAGAACTCAGAGGATTTACAGCACAGCAGAAACAGCAGTGGAGGAACAAAACCAGCATTTGATTTCCCTGCACAGAGTTCTATCCCAGACAACTTAAACCTACCCAGGCACAAACCTCCAGATTTAAGTAATGTCCTGCATGGCCCAAGTCCGGGTTCAACTCCACCTCTATAAATCAGACAATTAAATAGCTGATACCAAGCAACTGCCTCTCCCAGTTGTGTTCACGTCACAAACAATCCTGCAGAGCCTTGATAGGTATATTCATTATTTATGCTCTGCCATAATTATGTTTGGTACTTCTAGCTTAGCCTGCAGGAGGCAGTGTCATCTGTGCAAAGCAGAACTTATCAATGCTAATGAAATTTTTCAGGGGTTTAAAATCTCTGATTCTCTTAAAATCAAGAAATTCCAAATGGCAAGAAATTTAGTAAGAACATCTGGTCTAGGACAAAACTGGGAAGGGTGCCATCAGTATAAAACACAAGGGTTTACCTTCAAATTTTTCCCCTCCAAAGAAAAACTGCAACCTATCTCTTAGTTTCTACTTTTATGGGGTTCATGTTCTCAGTTCTTTACATGAATTTGCACTAGAGTTTCTTATTAGCAAGATATTTAAGAAGAAACCAGTGCTCACCTTCAGGCTGGAGCTAGCTACCACTCACTGGCAGCATCTAATCTGCCTGCTTTTGAATGTTAAAAACAAAATAAAGTGATAAATCCAGATGAGGTATCTCTCTGTATTTTTCCTAATGCAATTTCAGTGACTAAAACTCAAGAAAGTGTTTGGCAGTCACACAAACAGCATTGTTCCTGTCAGCATATATAGGCCCAGTGCATCTCTAAGATTATTAAAGGTTGAAAAGCATTAAGGTCAGCAGTGTAAAGAAGGAAGAGGGCTTCAGACTACATGGTACCCTGTGGCTATGGAGAAATTTCAAATCAAGAAACTGGTGAGACAGGTAAGGTTTCAAATACAAACACTCAGCTTTGAACAGAACCAGTGAGGAAGGAAAATGATAAAACAGACACTCAGCAAAGGCTTTTCATAAAATGCCAAAGTTTCAGATTTTTTTTAAGTCTGCTAATTTGTGTTCATCATCACAATGAAAGGTTGGGCATGGAAAGATACTCAGAACTTAAAAGCTAAAACTGGACTCTACATTTCATTCTCTTTTTATTAACCATCAGCAAGTGTTCTGCACAGACACAGCCCATGAAAGTAATAATAGATGGAAATTAATTAGATGACTATATTTCAATCATGGGGTTTTCTTGACATTTTATTCCAAAGGAATGCAGCTCAAGCAGTTTGTAACTGACAGCAATGCCGTGAAATTGCACTACAGCCTTGATAATTATCCTCTTCATTATTTTTATAATATATAAAGAGATAAAGTACAGCATCCCCCTTTCATTTTATAATAGTATGCAGTATAATGGAAGCAGCTGAAGGGGGATGTTTGTCTTACAATGCTACAGTTTAAATCTAGTGACAAGAGGTATCACATTAATGATGCACAGAGAAGAGCACTACAAGCAGCCATCCTTTATATAATTATTCTATGAAAGCTGCAAACATATGGGATAGATAATATATCCCAAACTTTTTTTTCTTCCTCTTTCCTTAATATTCAAGAAATATCAATGGCAACTCATTAGAAGGAAAAATATATATTATTTCATTTACATAAATTTCCTTCATGGTTAAAAGTTTATGTAATCAAAGCTTATAAAAACATAGATGACACAGGAAAGTTGATAATTTCTTTTGTACAGCAGTACCAAGCACTTGTGCACTACACAAGCCCAGATAATTAATTGAAAGTGGAAGAGTCCTTTTGGATCCAGATAGAGACACAAAGGAGTAGAGGCCTTATCAAATATTATGAATAACTTTAATTAGGAAGAGTAGTAGTAAAGCAGACACAATTCCATAAATTGGCAAACTCTTTTGGATAATATTCAGAAAATATAGTTAGGGAAGTCTCAGCTGGAACATGACAAACATGTACAAAAAGATGAGAAGTTATTCTTCCCCTGTCTGCCACAGCATCAGCTCAACTTGGTATATGAACAGCAGAAGTCAGCTCCAGATGGCTACAAAAGAAGTCAGTCTGTTATCTTAGTAAGGCAGAGCTGGAAATCAGGATAACTTCATGAACAGCAACTTTGCAAGTAGTTTCAATAGAGACTTCTGAATTAATCCTGTAGAGATATGAAGCACTTAAAGCAGCTGTGATCAACAGTCACCTCCTGTCTCTGAGCAAGAAGTTGGGATATTCTCTTGGTGTGACCCAAATAAGAAGTAAAATTTATTTGGTCTAGGTAATATCAGTTCATTCATTATTTCAGTCTGATTTAATTTATCCTAATGGCATGATGATACAAGGTTTCTGTTGTAGATTGCCTGTCTCCAGGAGAGGAGCTGGATTTTTATTTTGCTAACTAGAGTACGTTTAGAATTTAGTTCTTCAATCATTGTAAAGGAGTGTGGCTTGCACATAACTGAAAATCCATTGGTAACTTTACAATTTTTTCATACCACAAAAGGAATTGGGAGACCATGGTATCATGACTCCAAATAGGAATGTTGCAGCCACAGAATACAGACTTGGACCATATTTGCTTCAGTATAAGGACATTAACTTGAGGCTTCCTGACTGAAGCTTGTTTTGCTATCCTTATGACGTACTTGTGTATGGGTGCTCCATGCCACCTAGCACATCAGTTTCCCTGAGTTTTTTTCTGTATTCAAGCTTTAAATGGATCTTTTAAAACTGTGGAAAGAAAAGTCAGAAATATTTGGCTCTTTGCCCAGTTATTGTAGATATCATAAAACATATCTTTACGCATTTTCAAAGCGGTGTGTTCTTTTGAACATACCTGACAGTTCTAAGTGTTTTGGCAACACATACACTTTTGCAACGAGTTTTGGGTAAGTCTGCAGCTTCAGTCATCCACTCATGTTTCTGTGTCACCCAGCCCAGCTAAGCCTGTAGTTTTCTGGAAACAGGGACACAAGTCTATGTGCAAGGGCAATGTGTGCTCTGCATTGCTGGCCTCTACAGCACAGAAGTGCAGAACACGGGGTAGGCAGGATGCTAAACACAAATCATGCATGTAACCCACACATCCATGGCACTGCCAGCATGTGCTCTGCTCACGCATGACAGAGCTGATGCTTCCTTACCACAAAAGGTTCTCAGTGCATGCAGGGCCAGCTCACAAGTGTGTGGTGAGTACAGAACTGTCAGATCTCTTGTGCACACAGAGATCAGCTCAGTGTGCACAGCACATCTCTGAGACAAAATGAACCACTGCAGTCTTGCCCAGTAACACAGTGGAAAACAGCTTTTAAACATATTTAGAGCCAACTTTATCACTAGAGGAAAGCAGCTTTCTGTTCTAAAACACACTATGGCACTTCAAGAATTCTCTATTCGGTTGGGTGTATACCCCAGGCATTCATTTTCATCCATGTTTTTCCAGGGATCAGAACAGAGGTGGTATTTTAGGGCATACAAGGAATAAGGCAATACTAGCTTTTGATCCCAAAGAACAAAAGGCCAGCATTAACCTATGTGCAAAGACAGAAGAGCTGACAAAATGGGGGGGTGGGAATGGGGGAGAGAAAGAGAGAATCTGGCAGATCTTTGAAGTAATCCAAGGTCAAAAGTTTCCCCTTAAGAATATATGAGCAATGTGAACTTACCATACCCAGGAAGCCACCTCACAAGGTAAACACTTTCAGAAGACAAGTCCTTGAAACTCTTCATAGTGTCAAAGGTTGAAATGAGCAAAGTGGCAGCTGGTTTAAGGCATTTCTCCTTTGAAATTTCCAAACTTCCTTAATTTTCTGAGACATTTGGCAGATAATGACAACAGCTCCCTAGGTACATTTAAAACAAACAAAACAAAACAAACAAACAAAAAACCAAAACAAAAAAACAAACAAAACAAACAAAACAAAAAACAACAAACAAACAAACAAACAAACAAAACCCCAAACAAACAAACAAAGAAACCTACACTCTTGAGATAAATAAAGGGATTAAATATAAACCAAAAGTAAAAGAAAAACCAATAAAACCCTCTGCACCACTCTCACAAAAAAAAAAAAAGTAAGAAAAAAAGGCCCCAGTGGTCCGATACTTCTAAAAAATTAATGTAACTTGTGTATCCAAAAATGTGAGCTATCAAAATTGCCCATTAGAACACAGAGAGTGCTTTAGGAAGAGCTAAAGCACTGAAGACCTTCCCACCCATCAGGTGTTCATTATCTGCCCCAGCTGAACTTCCAGAGCAGCTTCCATGAAGCTGCCAGTGCCCAGCCTGCTCACATTGCTCCCCAAGCAGTTTGTGCTCAGAGGGAAAGTTTACACTGAGCTGACAGCGGGTGTGCACACAAATCCTTTCAGCAGTTTAGCAAAGAGTTAATGAAGGTTGCCTGAAAGGAAACAAAACATCCGTCTATCTTAAATTGTAGAATTTTGTACTTTTATGTATAAAGGGAAGAAAATTCAGACTTAGGGGAACAACACTGTAACACTTCCAAGAGCTGTTGCTAAAATAGACGTTGCTTTCATTTATTAAAACTAAAGTCAGTATTTTCACTTTTTCCATAGCTAAATGAATAGGATATTAAGCACATGAAAAGTCTCTAGCACATGGATAGGACCATTAGATTCAGCCTGTTCACATAGGTACTACAATTTCCCACTGACTTAAGTACTTAAAAGAGATCTCCAATTAGAAGAGAAACAAAGAGAGAAAGTTTCTTAAAATGAAAGCTTGAAGAGACATGAAGTATCCATCAGATAAACTATCAGATTTCTTCATCTGGAGGCACTGCTGCAACAGTGTTGTTTCTTCAAAGTGATAACCCCTCAACAACATAAAAATATACAGATTTTCAAACACAGTGAAATATTTTCTAATATGAACATCCTAAAAAGGGGAAATCAATAAATGGCATGAAAAACTTCAAAGAAGGACCTCCTGTCAATGACAGAGGTTCTTCAGCAATGTAAAGTCTTTGAAGAAGGACTCCCAGCGCTGGGAAACCTTTGAAGTGACAGAAAGCAGACATTTATAATTACAGAAAGGTGCGGTGTCCAGCAGAGATAGTAAAAAGATATAACTGGGGTATGTGTGGGGGAGGCTGAGCAGTGGCTTGGGCCCTGGGTGACCCTGCTCACTTGAAGCCTAAAAGCCTGCAAGGTCAAGCCTATATCCATATGAAAGAGACAATTTGTGAATTGGAGATGTGGGTAGGGCTTAGAAACCAAATTACTGGAGCTTTCACACTTCTGTTTATTAAACAAGGCATCTCTCTTGTCTCAGTGCCTCAGATTCCAGCAGACACAAACTCACATGGCCCCTTCTCACTCTGCAGCCACAGTTCCCTGAGGAGAGAGGGAGCCTTGCCATGGCCATTGGCTCAGAAGCTGACTGAAAGGGAGGCAGTCCAGCTTTACTTATATTTATCTGTATGATTTTCATGAGTATATCACTCCTGAGATTTTTGCTTTTGTCTTCTCCCTGCTTCCTGTTTATTTCTTGATAAAGTTATATAGAAATCCAGAGAAGTGAAAAACTACATTCTGGAAGAAAACTGAACTGCATGGATTCTGGGGTTCTTTGAATTCTCTTGTGGTTGAAAGGGAAAATGTGAAAGTGTAATTTACATTAATAGATTTTTGTCTTCCCCTCAGACTACAAGGCAAGTCTCTGCTGTGTCTTTGGAGCAGAGCAGCATCTGAGAGAAGAGCCCACACTCTGAGAGCAAAGTCGTTTCAGCTCAACTTGTGTGCCCAGCTGAGAGACAGAGGAAATGGCTCACACTTGTCCCTGCCTTTCATATATTCACAGATCAAGGTTCTCCTAAAGCACAGGGTCACATCTCTTGCTTATACCTCAAGGATCACACAGCTACATCCTAAATATTCATTTATAGTTATTTTCCTGTCTGTGACATGCTGAAAACACAGCACTTACAGAAAAAGAAATCAGCATCTGATACCAGCCTGGGAAGATGCAATGAAAGACAAGCAAATTAATCAGCAGATGTTGTCATCTCTTTTGAACTTGTCTGCTTTTTCTTGTATAAGACCAGGATCTGGAAGCAGGACTGCTCACACTGGGCTGAAATGGGACCCCAGTCAAGGGGTCTGTATTCCTCTGCCCTGCTGTGAGGAGGACACCACAGAATGCTCCTCAATGACTTAGAGCTCGACCTGTGAGCCTCAAATCCATACAGCCATTTGGCTAGAAGGAAGAGAGCTATCAAAAACGCGGCCACCAGTTGCCACGGTCCTGCAGAGTTAAGAACTTCTAAGCAAAGGCTGGTGGAAGATGACACCCTTTACACCCTGAAATGAATGCATGAACAATGATGCTTGATTACTTTTGCACGCACGTGACATTCACAGATTTCAAACCAGTGAGTGTCCCAGCTTATGAATGGGAAAGCTGAGGCACTGGAAAGAAATTCAGGCTAGCTTTGTAGAAAATGAAGTCTTGGCACAAGCATACCTACATTTATTAATGCAGGAAATTTGGAGTATTCAGCATTGAGTCTATTTTTGTCTTCCCAGTCCCAGGTTAAGGTCAGAACTGGAGAAAGTAATACCAAAGTCCAGTGGAGTCTTCAGAGGATTGCTGAAGCTTATTTTGTTGAACTCTTCTTTTGCTGGCCAGACAGCAACCATGTAATTAGGATAACTATGCACTAGTGTTTTTAAGGAAGTGCTATAGAGAAAAACTCAAACTACAGTACATATAAAAGCACTGTATTTGTTTTCTCATGCATCAACAATTTAGTTTTCTTCTGTTCAGGAGGTTGGCCTGAAGGGAATGGAAATCACAGAGATTATTACCTTTTTATAACTATCTTTCTAGAAGTTATGGCATCGGCTACATGAGGTGTGTAGTAAAAAGGAAAAAAATCCTAAATGCCAATGGAGAGACCGTATGGAAACTCAGAAGCAATTATCATGCAGACAAAATTTTTAAGAGTAGTGATGAAATTAAGCATTATTGCCAGAAGATGTTTACTAAAAATATCTTTCAGGTCTTTCAAAATTTTGCTTGGAGGATTTGGCATGACAAAGAAAGCAGATGTCAGATAACACATAACACATCAAGAAAACAATAATATATTCTGAGCTTAAGAGTCCTGCTGGTGATATGGGACAAAAATATGCCTGGGCAATCTGAAATAGCTTTTAAATAAAACAAAACCAAAACAAATGGAGATGTTTCGAAGTGCCTACATAACATGTAAATTTTGTGCTACAAAAAGTTAGGCAACAGACAGGATAAACTCAGCAAAAACTGATATTACCCAAATGCAACAGATAAGTGGAAATTTTTTTCTGATGTGCAGTATTTGCTATGTAATAAGCACTATAAGATTCAGACCATTCTGAAGCAAGGTGCACAGTGCTGTTTACACCACAGCTGTTAAATGCCAACACTTCCATATAATAAGCCCCCTAAATCCACAGCTGGACATCATTTAAAGAGGAGGGTGCAAACATAAAGAGCTTTTCCAACTGAGAAGGAAGGATACGTTCCTCATGGCTGCTGAATGAGCAACATGGCAAGATGCACACCCTTTCAGACACCTGGCTTTTCTCCTTCTGTCCCTGTTACTGGGCTCCTTCAGGAGACACACACAAGACTTAGGCTCCATGGGAAGATATGAGGGACTACACTATTCCTGTATTTTAAAGGAAAGATTGTCAAATTTGGTCACAGTCTAAAATTCAAGACAAAAAATAGCATAGAATGACCTAAAGTTACATGCCTGGTTGATATTCCAGGTTTTTGCTGTAGATGATAATAAGTTTGGTGAGTTTGCCAAGATGTCATCTTTGTCATATTCCTTTTTGCTGTTGTTTCCTTATATTTTCCCCGAGAACACAAGAATCAGATTTATGAAAAATGTATGCTGTTGTCAAGTACATACAAGAAATTTCTGTGAAGTGTTAACTAAGAAGGACTTATCTGCCAAAATTTAAGTATATGTTTGTTTTTAAGCACTTTTTATTTTCATTCTACTGTGAGAATCATCAAAATATGATAATATATTGTTTAAATTCTAAACTTCAAATATAATAAACTAACCTGAGACAGGACTAATGCTGAGAACTCAGTAGTTCTCCTTATACCCATTGCATTTCAGGCACCTCTCAAGCTCCAAAATGTACTTCCAATTCTAAAGATGTCTCACAAAAATAACAAACAATCAAAACCAACACACAGACTTTTGATTTTTTTCAAATATCAGTCAGAACACATTGCTTACTTCATAAGAGCTTTTTCCAAAGATACTGCACACAATGGAATATTGAAATGCTGCATTAGCAGCTAACAGTGTTAAGTCTGTAACAAGTAGACATTATAAAACTCTCCAATACAGAGTAATCATATGTATTTAATTCTAGCAGGTAACACCTACATGCAGGTCTCTCAATAAGTTATTAAAAAAAAATATATTGCCAATAAATAAGGACATGGGTGGGACATTTAGTGTTCTTTATGCAGCAAATCACAAATTCCTTGCTCTGACAAGTGCATCGTGTTATGGCCTTATTCTGCAAAAGGTGATGCATGTGTGAATTCCAAAATCAGTAATTTTGAAACAAATTTTATCAATATTAATTAAATCTACATTTGAATATTAACTGCTCAGCTGTATTGATTTAACACATAAATAGAACAGAAAGGAGAGGATAAAAGTCACCATGGAACAGAAAATGTTCATCAGTTTAGTTGCAGCTTTCTCAGGACTTTTGCTGTTTCTCGCTCCAATCTGTATGTCCCCCCTGCAAGACAAGAATTTGAAATAAACAGCAGTGGACAAGAGTAAGACTTCAAAGACCACAGCATCAAGATTTCTATGGCTTTTCAGACATTAAGTATTAAATGGATATTCAACATTTAGCAGTGAAAAGGAAGCGAAAGATGTCAGATATGATATGGGACAGACAGGTACCAGAATTTTCTGTGGTAGCAGACAGGTCAGCAGAACATGGCTTCTTAAATTGAACTAAACTTCTGTGTGGAGGCAACGGAATGCTTCTGCAGCTCATGGCATGTGGGGACCCAGCTCTGAATTGCAACCTGGAAAATGCCTCCAAGTCCCTGTAAGCACTGATGTGTTTTGTCTGCAAGTTTCCTATGAACACCTTAAGATTTGTCCCTTCGCTCTGGACAGGAGAGTGCATTGATTTAGGATTACAGGATATACTGTGGAACAAATTCAACATGCCAGTCTCACTAAACATAGCAGCTGCTAAAAGCTCCCTCAAAGACACGAACAATAAAACTCACTGCCATTTTTTGTCCCACTGTTTTTATTCAGGATTTGGAGGATAGTAACATTGCTTTCTGCCCTGAAGTGATGCCCACTGAAGCCCCCTAGCTACTGGAATTATTAAAGAAGTAAGTGATAAACCATTTACATAAGTCTAACTATATTTTTGTGCTTTTATGGAAAGGGGCCAGGGACAGCAGTCTCCACTCAATTAGTTGTGCTGCTCCCTGAGTGTCCGGTCCTCTGCTCAGTCAGACTCATTTCTCTCTGGTTGAAGGGTCACCCCTCCAAAACCAGATTCAGTCACTGCATGAAAAAAGGCTGAATCCCACAGGCTGGATGAGTCAGATCACAGGCTGGGTGTGCACTTGTACCCCACAGCTCAGGAGAATGCATCACGGCCACACTGTGCCTCAGCAGTGGTGATGACCGCCCTTCCTCAGGCTGTTGGGATGGGAACAGACCCGAACAATTAGGAGGCTGTAGCTGCTGGGATGAGAAGGGTTGTCTATGACACCAGGCAAAATGAATTCAATTCCCACAGCTGCTAAATGACAAAGACTTCAGAGACACCACTCCTTCACTTTGAAGGATAGCAGGATACAGAACAGGAGGGGAAGAGGTGAGCCTCATCCTAGAGGCAGGATGGCTGCTTAGACTCTCCTCTCTGCTATTTTTTTTTTTTCTAAAAAGAAACCACATGGACCAAAAAGCCACAGGTGAAAAGGAAAGCAATAAGGGAGCCGAAGATTGTTTTTCTGTGTGCTCTAGATTCCTTGAGAATAACAGAGTTTTTCTGTATTACAGGTAAACTGGACATCTAGCTGGAGTCCTCTGGCAGAAGTCAGAGAAGTGTGTAGGTCTTTAACTGATATTCAAGGTCATTTTTCTTAGCTCTTTTGCAAACTGTTATCTCAATTTCTGTGACAGTATCAGTCTAAATTCCCAAGCATAAAATTTAGATATGTCCTAGACTGTTTGCTCTTTTTGTGTTTTACTGTCAATATTATAATACAATATATTCAGAGTCTAACTTTCAGAGGGTTTAGAATTAACCTGTTCAAATTGTTATTGTTTGAAGAACATGCATTTTTCCAAGAATCACCTACCTCTCATATCCATAAAACTATGCATAGTATGGTGAGCTGGATAACATCAAAGGAAGCACATATTTTTCAGCAATATATCTTATTCCGTAAATCAGCTTGAAAGGTATTTTTCAGCTCATTTTGATTTTTATGCTTTCTTTTTCCTGCTGCTTGATGTAAAACTGACAAAGTAAAACTGACAATAAGCTGCAGAGAGATGCAAGCTTCCTGGTACAGAGGAGTAAACATTTCTCCTAACAGATGGAGTAATTTTCATTTCTATTATCATTAACAAACTTCAAAACTTTATGCAAGCAGAGAAGCCAGCAAGCTAGCAGTGTACCCCTGGATGCTCCTTTACTGCTATATTTTTACAGATACTTGTATCTTTAGAAGATCATGTAAGTTAAGACATTATCAAGTACATATTGGGCATCCTCTCAGCCTGCAGTCCAATGCTTTAAGCAGCATCACAGCAACGGGACTGTGAAGGACAGGACAGAATCTTTGAGAAACTTAACTCCCATCATTCAAAAGCCAGTCTTTTCCACCCCACAGCAGCACTGGACTGCAGTTATTGCCTGCCCTCTGTCACAGAACAGCTGCATTTTCATGTGAAAATGTCAGTGTGTAGGCAGCCAGTGGGGCAGCCACACAAACAAAGCCAGGGCTTGAGCAGAGTGAGGAAATGCTTGGAGGAGCAAATCTCTGGTGCCTGAGCTGGCAAAGTTGTGCAACTAAACTGTATTTGCCCCAAAATGTCCACAGGATCAATTTTTCTTTGACCTAGTCTTTATGAATCTTCCCCAGGTAATACACCCCATCCCTTTTCACAGTAAAGGTTTTTATTCTCAGCCCACAGTCTATTACTATTGCTAGTAATGTGCGTGTTACTGAAAGCAGCATCATACAGTGGTGAAATTATTCTTTCAATTAGTAAAATTACTATTATTTTTTTTTCCAGTAAGCTTTTTTCTGCCTACAATACACTTTTTTTTGTAATGTATAAAGACATCTAGCATCTGGAGTTGTTTTACATAAATTATTTTTGAAAGGAATACACATTTAAAATCACGGGGGCATAAAACTTTAACTGCATTTACAGACTCATTGAAACTGCCGCAAATTTAAATATAAAAGCTCCTTGTACAATATTTCCTTTAAAATTTCCATTATTTTATATATTCAAGTTGGTGGTAAATTGTAAACATGGATAAAACCTGTTGAGATCTTTTTATAAAGGGTTTTAAAAGCCATTAACATTTTAGACATTTAAGACATTATTAGTTTATTTCAGCATTTGTGTAAAACTGTAGCTATATGACTTTGTTCTTATGTATAGTTGTAGCCTTTACTCATCATAAAAAGAATTTTTTTGTGTTTTCACAACAATTTTCTCTCCACATTTCTTTTAGCTACAGACTAATCTGTAAGAGCATTTTGTTTGACTGAAATGGGCAGCAATTTAATTTTCTTTTTGCTCTTTTAATGTATCAGCAGAATCAGTTAGATGCTGCAAATTACTAAGGAACAATAATATCCAGAGAAAATTACTGAAATAAAGAGTAAATAACTCAGTGTTAAAGAAGAATTAATATAATGGGATCACTCAGAAACTACCAGGATCATTAATGAAATTAAAGTATAACCCATACTAATTTAAAAATTCAGTTAAAGGCTACATTTAAAATTACTAAGTGTCAGGGGAAAATATTTAAATTATGAAAGTTGTTATAAAGCTCTGACTGGAAAGTACCCATTTACACAAGCCTTGAGTCACACATTGAGTTTATATGCATTGATACTCATATTATAATATTGAGCAGAAAATTATTAAGGGAAATGGCTTAGTTCCAATTACTTTTGATTATAGTTATGACATAAACAAAGATTAAAAAATATGTACTGTATTTCTTGTTCCATCTGACTTTAATGAAAAATAAATTTAAATTAATTTGATTTTTTGAAATACATACACTTGTTCATGTGGGACCTATCTTAGGGGATAGATTTGTTAACAACATGTTGGGTAGTGAGATGGGTTGCAGCATCCCATCAGGGATGAGGCTGAATTGCTGCAGGTTCTCTGAATTCCTCTCCCTCATACACTGTACACTTACACCCACCCCCAAACCCCCTTCAAAGCACATGCAAACACAACCATCTGTGACACACTGACCAAGACTTCTGCGCAAATGCCTGCAACATTTTCTATCATGATGTTTAAAAACTCACAAGATTTTTTTTGACTGTACTCTACAAGGAGTAAATTGGCAAATTGTTAAACTCTGAGAAAGGGGCCTGGAACTCCTGCTATGGTGAGAGACTAAAGCAGCTGGAGAAATGATTAATATCTGTCAGGTTCCCAAGGTGACATCTTAAGCCTATGGGTGTCTTGAATGGTATTCAATGGAGAGACATCCAAATCCACCTGGATTTTACCCACAGTTTATGGGAGTTGAGGAAGAAAAGCTTATAGACAGAAGTAGCACCAGTTATTGGATAAGACTGGCTGAATAGTTGAAGCTACAAAAGCTTTCTTTTCTTTACACAACCACTGGAGGATTTTAAGCCACTTGAAGCCTATCAATCAAGCCTGTGTGTCTTCACTCAGCTCCTACAGTTCAACCAAAGCCAGTGTCAATAATGAGGAGTGCAGGCCAAACTCTAGGCTGTGCTTATGCAGAAAGTCTAAGCAGCTCTTTTTCAATCCTTTCTGTTAGATGGACAGTCTAATTCTGATACTTAATTCATATTTTGCCTCACAGACATGGCACTGACACATTTTAAATCCTGGAAATGCTACCAGTCTATCTACCTTCTCCCCTAATGGACCATGTCTTCCCTAATTAAGTTAATGTTGTTGCCCAGTGTATTTCCTATTTATCCCAAGCACAAGGATAAGTGGGAAAACTGAAGGTGGCAGCAAAGGAGTTGAAAAGACCATATCCTTCAGGGGTTTTGATAAAATCAGTCCAATGACAACAATAGGGTACATAATGCCTTTGTGTACTGTACAGCAGCTACAGCATTTGCTGTCAGTGACAACCTTCTGGCCATCTCCACAGTCATTCCAGTTACAGCAAATTGCTAACACACTAAAAATCAGATGATAAAGTCAATAAACATGTAAAATTTGAATTAGCTTGCTGGCCTCAATGGAGATATTCCAATGTTAGCACAGCAAAACTACAGCTAGACTCCAGATATGCATGACAAAATATTTTAAATAATATGTTTCAGAGGTCTGGATGTACTCTCTACAACCTCTTCAAATGTAATCAAATAAGCACTCCATGTCAATTACAGCACTATTAAAACATACAATCAGAATGATCACAGTCTCTCAATTAAAATTGATTTTGTCCAGTTTGTGAAAATATTTTAGGAGATAAGTTGAGAGAGGATTTACGTTGTTGTTTCAGGTGACCTCATGATTCATTTCCAAATCTGGAACAGTCTGTTCTTTTCCTTTGAAAACAAACTGAAAAAAATGTAGCTTTAAAAACAAAAACAAATCTACAGAAAGACTTTACTAAATGTATTTCCCCTTCATTCAATTTGAGATTATCAAAAAGCAGTTTTTCTTTTAAAGTGTTCTTGGCTCTCTTATAGCTACTATATTTGATTATATTTAATGTATTTTACAGATACATTAAAATGTGCAACAGAAGAATGAAAGGGAGGGAAAGGTCATTACCCCATTGCAGATGAGTCAAAATTATTTTGCTGTCCAGGGAAGTTTACAACTTGAATACTTTGATGGCACTTTAGGGAAAACAAAAGTAGTTACTAGCACAAGCACACGCTCACTCACGCACACAGAGACGTGTTATGTTTGAGATTAATCATATGGATGCACATATGGATACATATATATGTATGAGATGGAATTTAACTAATATAAATAAATAAATACATTTTTATATCACTTACTGAGATACTTTGCTTGCCTTGTTGTCAGGATGTGACTACCCCAGTTCCTATAAAGTTTTTACCTATGTAACTTCCATTTAAAACAGTGGAGGCAAAAAGGAAGAGAGAGAGAAGAGGAAACAATAACATCTTTGAAATAGCTAGAAAAAAACCCCAACACAACACCTCACTTGAAGCCAGGTTTTTAAAATGTAACTGCAAAATACCAAATGCAAAGTCCAGACTGTTCAGTAAATCACCTCCAGCCCCTGACAATCAGAGAGCAAGCAGAGCAGGAAGCAAACAGCAAGAGGCTTCTTTGTTCACAGATCCAAATGCTTCCTCGCCAGAGCTCATCTCACATCGCTCTGCTTTCTCCTTCACTCTCTTTGCTCTCTCCCAGAGCAGCACCAGCAGTGATTCTGCAGAAAACAATGTAGGTTTTCATCCTTGTGTCTCCCTGCCCATGGCCCAGCTACTCCCAGGCATGGTCCTGTCAAAGTGCCTGCAAAATCCTTCCATACAAATAACCAAGCTTCTCTCTGACCTGCTGCGTGGCTTTGCTTTTGCATTCCAAATAAATTCCGGTTTTTTAACTCTAAGTATGACTTTTCTTATCTCTTCTATTCACTCTTCATTGTCAGGTACCTGTCAGAGGCTGCTTTCTTTAAAATCATGGTTCAAATATTGGTGCATGAGAAGAATAAAACTCCTTGCAGGTGTGTTTAGTAACAGACCGAAAGCAGATCATAGAACAGAAAAAATATGTAAAGGGACAGAGATTACAACATCTAATAAAAAAAGGAACAAACCTGCATTTTAAAATGTTTCAAGTCACATGGACCTCAGAAAGAATCAAGTGCTAACATTTTCAAAAGCTCAGGTTAATTTTAAAAATACTATTGGGAACATATATGATTCTTGACTTCTTAACTGGAAAGGTATAAAATATGGCTTAACTTGTTTAAAAGGCAGTCTAAACTTAATAAAAGGCAGTAATAGCAGCATTTCATTGAACTGCTCTGCAGTTGAGAGCCAAGAAGAACTGTGCCTTAATTCCTGAGATTTTCCTGAGCTTTCTGGTCACTTCACTAATTCCTGCCTGAGTTTACTGGTGGACTAGTAAGAGGAGGGAACCATGTGGATTTTTGGACCTCACATAATTCCTGACTTCAGAGAACGTCCACTGTATTTGAGTTCAGGGGCTTGCAAGGGTCGAGTGAGAATTTTGCCCAAAAGAGTTGGCCTATAAGTAGCTGACAAAAAAAACCTGATAAGAAGTTCTGTTATTTTGGAGTGGGCAGGGGATAAAATAAATCAGAATAGCTGGACTAACTGAAGAGAAGCAGAATTTGGTCAAAAGACCCCAGGTGAGCCAGGGTAACCATTTGGTGTGGGGTCACTTGAAACCAAACCAAACAAGTCATGTCAGGCAAAAAATGCCTTATGTAAAGAAGCAAAGTATAAAATAGCAGCTGCTAAAATCACTACAATGTGGGCTCCTTCATGAAAATTATTACTACCATGATGCTAATATATATATAACACACAGGAACAATTTGTGCATTTGCAGTACAGCAAAACAGATGGGAACTTTCTTTTCCCTACTTTAGCAACATTAAAGTAATTACTTATAATAATCATGTTTACCAACCTTAATGCATGCACAGTATATCAAACATTGCTCTGCCTCATTGTGAAAATGTCTACCCTTCCTCCTTCTTCTTTCGTCTCATCCAGCCCAGACTTTCTTCTCTGCCCCAGCCCACAACTACTGCTGCTTTACTACCAGCAAGGCTCCAGCACATCCTGACCCCAGGATTTTACTATGGAAATTTTTCTCATTCCTGTCTGGCGTTTCCTTGTCTCTTTGAGCTCATCTTTATCATAGTCCCACTGTGACTGTCCCCTATCTACAGGAAGTCCAATTTCTACAACTGCACCAACTTGTTAGTGATTACTGACCTGAACTCAGACTAGATCTGCCATTTGTGAAGTTTCCCTCAATGTTTTGTTCTGTCAGCAGCCATTTCCTCCACTGATTTCACTGTTCATTTGACTTTCTGTGCCACTGCCCTCATGCACAGAACTCCTTGACAGCTTACAAAGAGAGGCCTTTTTTCCTCACCACCATAACTTGCAGACTCTCCTACTACCTCATTCCTCGAGAGACTTCCAAACATAGCAGGCATCTTACTTCCCTAATTGCCCTGTCATAGAAAAAGCAAAAGCAAAAGCAAACGCCTTTCAAACTGCTCGTAACATTACCATCCCAGGGAAGGAGTCAAGCTCCTATTGTCTGAATTGCTTAAACCAGACAATACAAAGCATCCCCCACTGCACACATGGGGAAAACCCAATATTCACAAGGGACTAAACCTGGCAACCTAAAAGGTGTTTTCTGTCTCTGCTTTTTGTGATATCCTGAAGTGCTTTCCTGCACTGAGGTAGAAATTAGTGCTTGGAGGTGAACCTTCCTTCCTTCTAGGTTCCTTCATGCAACTTCACTTTGCCTTAGGTCTGCATCCGCGAGTGGCGGATCTTGTTAGTTATTCCTCTAATACCTGTGGAAGATCTTCTTTTGTTTGCTGCTCAGTGGAGTGATTTAACAGAGTAAAATCCTGTCTCTGAGGCCACCTTTCAGAAAGTGGTCTGTCCAATCTGTGCACTGAATGTCACAGTGCTGGTCACCTCTCAGACTGTGCTCTGCCTCCTTTACCAAATGCTGAGGAGTTGGCATGCTGCTCTGAGAGGAGCCAGGGCAGCACTTGGGGAAGGCATGGGGAGCGTGCACATTTGTGTACCACATGGGAATGTCGATGCCTAAGGAAACATAGAGGAGGAGAATGAGTGAAGGCAGGATCTGTAACCAAGCAGTACCTTTTTTCCCCATGGAGCCAGAGTGCAGGAAGAATGCCTCCAGGGTCTCTTGGCTCCTCAGCCCTTCTCTGACCAGATGGGTGCTTTCTTCACACATGCAAACCTTCAGGGTTTAGCTGAAGTACTCACCCTGTGACCAGAAATGGGTTAGACCTGAACAATTAGCCCTCACAGCCTTCATTTTTTTTGCATTAAACCCTAAAATGTGTATTTGTTTTTGACTCAATCACTTTTCTGTGGCTCTTCTGTTCATTTGTGCACCTATTTTAGATGTTTCTCTCAGATGGTTAAGGAGTTTCAGCTGCTGGTGGAAAGAAACAAACCAAAAAGTCAGTGAACATGCCAAGGGGAGAGCAGGGCTAATATCCTGTAGCCTTTATACATCTACTGAGGATCTGTGTAAATTGTAAGGCCTCTTGTTTTACTGCACACTGTTGGCATAGTTGGAGCAGGAGTCTTGTAATGTCAGCCAAGAGGACCCACACACAGTCACTGAAGCCCCAGGAAGAAAAAAATTAACAGCCTTCAAAAGTGGAAAAGTTTTAAAAAGAGATATTTAAAAGGTTTGACTTGCAGCCAAGTGTTAAACAGTAAATACATGTTTTAAGTGTCTTAACGATTGAGATGAAGTATCATAATTCAGCAGCATGGAATGGGACCTCTTACTGGGAGAAGCTAAAGAAGAAAAATGAACCAGCACAAAAGGAACCCCCTCTAGGGAAGATCTCACACATTTGGGTCTGGAGTCTAGTTTGAGTAGGCCAAAACCTGATACTTTTATCTCCAACCTTTGACCCTGACATCTGGAAACTTAGTTTGAGTCAAACAGAAGGAAGTTTTCTTTTCTATTTCAAATACTTTATAAAAGAAAAACTTCAAGTATCTACAGTCAAGTCTGTTAGTACAAACTACTTCTATTTGTGCACTTGTAGTGAACTCTAAAATATGGAACATTTGTGCAGGAAATGCATGTGTCAGAACTTTTGGGAAAAGAGAGTAACTTGGTGAGACTGGCACATTGTTCGATGCTTGTATGGGATCCAGATAACAGCCCAGATAAACATCTCCAAGGGGGTGCTGAAGAGTATAAAAGGTCCAGTTCCTTTGATGTTTTTAGATGTTCTCATTTAATAGCTATCAGCCCTGGTGCCAGAAATAACAACATGTTTAAGCATTCTGTATCAAAACACAAATTAAATTCATTTAGCGTAACCTCTTTCCAAAGTTAATTTTCATCTTTAGCTGGAACACTAAGTGTGATGTAACTCATGTTCTTCCTGGCAGTTATTTTCATTTTTATGTTTATTACTCATTTAAGAGACTTTTTTTTTTTTTTTTTGGTTTTTTTTGGGTTTTTTTTGAACAGAGGGATTAATGAATTTAGACTGCACATTATAACATCAAAAGCTTTGGTTTCAAATAAGCCCATCTGAGCTACAGGAGATTTTCTCCCCTTATACGAAGCTAAACACTAACTTCAAAAACATATCTCAGTTATAGTATTATTTTCTAGTTGAGTGAAGTCATGGGTTTTATGTCAACCTCTTATATTTGCATATAATAAATGACTACTTATTTGTATTGTCCAAGTGACTCCTTTGACTCCTTTATCCCACAATCTGTTCAGAAGTCAGATGCTTTCCACAGATACCAGCTCTCTCCTCAGGAGGATTTCTGATCATGTGAAAGAACAAAAATAATAATAAAGGGACCTCTTTTCCAGGATTCAAACAATTGTTTGAGATCAGATGATCAGAAGGGGGAAGACACACGCCAGCATTTTAGCATCACGTTGTTCAGGCCAATAAAAATAAAACAGGAAATAAAGAGCACAATACATAACAGTTAGCAAAAGTATTTCTTCCTTAACATGCTACTTTTGATCACTAAATCTTCTGTTTACAAGTGAAATTTTTTTCACCCAATATTGATTGATTAGCATCAAACTCTCATAGGATGTGCATACAGAGTTCTCAGAAATCAGCCTGACTTTATAAGTGCAGGCAGACATCTGCAGAATTTTCTGTTTAATAGTGCACTCTAGGATATCTGAAGTCCCTCATCAGTTATTGTACAAGAAATAACAGAACATTGCTTAACATGCTGGCTGAATTACTTTATTTTTACTAATTAATATTAAGTTATTCCAAGATATTTTCCCGATTATTTTCAGTGATTATAGGGAGGTTTGCAGCACTGCTTTTTAAAAAGAGTCATGTTTGAATTAAGGGTCCTGCCTCTGCTTTTCTCCATATGGACAAAATACCTCTCACATCAGTGGAAGATACAGGCCTCAGCTAAGGAAATGATTTCTAAAGCATCACTTTTTATTGCTCTGAGAATTCCACTGTGGTTGAAGGGATTCAGGCAGTACAGCTGCAGCCAAATCAAAGGTACTGTCTCTGAGACTGTTTGAAATTCATTGATATATCTTGAAGTTACTGTGGATAAACACCACAAAACACCAAATATTTTAGAAAAGACCAGAAAAGTCCTCTTTGGAAGGAAGTACATGCATCATTGTTTCTGGTCTAGAAAAGGCACCCTTGCAGGGAACATAAGCAAGTGGAAAATCACTTTTGTCATTTTGAACTTCAAAATCAGAGCTCTGCTCCATGGTGTTCTACCCAAGACAGCATGAAACATATTTGCAGTGGCTGAGACATCCATCGTGGTCTCATAATCACCTACTAGAACACCCAACAGCACTGTATGAAATGCCTCTCATGATTTCTTTCCTGGTCTCAACCTGTCCCCCACGGTATCCCTTGTCATGTGCAGCTGTCCATGCCCTCTTACAGCTCCATTTCCCATAAAGGTGGCCAAAAAGAAGAAAGCACACAGTCACTAAAATATGCACTTTGGCAACACAACCAGACCACCCTCATTAATATTTCCATTGTGGAAGAGTTAAAAATGGAAGAGTAATAAATAATAAATAATACTTACATTATGGAAGAGTGCTTCTCTCCTCATCTCCTGGTCCTCAGAAGAGCCCATCCTGTGGAGACTGCCATCCATGTGAGTGGGTGTGCTCTCCAGCCAGCAGCCCTTTCCACAGCTCTGGCTGACATGGCATTTGGCTCATCATTTGTAGGTGACTTGGGGTCTAGGAAGAAGGCCATGCTATTCAGATTAAAGGTTTTGGTTTAATAAAACAGCATTCACATTTTCCTTGTTTAAACCCAGGGCTGTGGCAGATGATAATTTCCAGGTTTATAGGTAGAGCTTCAGCTATTGATGCACCTATTCATGTTACCTAGACCTCTTCCCAATCTCTACAATGAATTCTTTTCAAGTCTTACATTAGCATGCTCCAATCACAGAGTGCACTAGAAGATTTAAAGTCAGGTGGTCTTTTTGTCAGCATGATATTTGATAACTCAATATAAATGGATAAACTGATATTAATAAACTGATATTTTTAGTATGCAGAAATACTAGTAAATATTATGTAGAGAGATTTAATTATCTCGTTTCTTTGTTATCCAAAACCAAATAAATAGCAGGAGTGCCAAGGCAGATGAGTTTTTCAGTTTTCTAAATTTTCTTATGTCTTAACTCTACAGTACAGCAAGAGACATATTCTCCTTTTGAAGCCCAGATCTAGCATTAACATTTATGGGAGTTATACACACATCAAAAGAAAAACCTACATTAAGCAATTTATAATTTGAATATTTTTTCTCTGACCAGTGCAATTGAAGGAGTTATCTAAAGGAAACTGCAAAAATTTCTCACATTATTTCTGCTGCTGAGTATACCTGTATAGTAGGGGAAAGAGACGAGCTAGAGAGCCAGAATAAGAGAGGCAGAAAGAGCGTGAGAAGGAAGAGAGGGAGAGAGAACCACACCTCTGAGATTTGAAAGCTATTTAGAAGAGTTTCTGTTCTTCCTGGTATGTTTTTCTTAGCCTTTTGGGGACCCGAAGCATATTTGCATTTATTTAGAACAGTATGAAGAAGTGTTTTCCTTCCCTACACGACCTTTTCATTTCCCCCACCATTTAAGGAATGTGTACATGGCACAAGTTCACAATGTTTAAACCCTTTGTACATAATGCCATGAAGTACTTGTACTCGCTTATATTTTTTCAGTTTCTTCTGATCCAACAAATTAATTTGTGTTCCCATCACTATTTTGTGATTAAACCCGCTTGATCTTTACATGCACAAAAGAATTCCCATTCAAGATTAAAGGAGTCCCTTATTCTGATCCATTCTATCCCTTTCCAGTTTAATAACTTAGAGAAATAATAACTTTTCCTTGCTTCTTCCTTGGTTGTTTTTGAGAGATTTTTCTCATCCCTTTTATCCGATGTATAAATTTAAATACAGCTAAAAAGTAAACTTCAGCCCCTGCTTTAGAGGAGTAAGGTGCCTATGTGACCATTAAACAATTTTTATAATAAATTCATATTAAATTTGTGCTTAGCCATAGAGCTAAAAATCCCTGGTGGGAATCTTTTCAATCCCGGCTTTGGATTAATAGGGTCAGTGAATCAGAGATGCTTCAAGAAAATATTCCAGGATTCACAAATAAACACTTTTCAATTATACCATGTCTCTTCGGCAAACGAACTTGCTGCTATTCGAGGCAAGACTTGCAAATCTGAGACACAATTACATGTGAGTTTTCAGTACTGCAAGGAACCTTGGCTGTCTCTGTAAACCACATCTCACCAGCCCACACTCAGACCACCGGCTGGTATTAGGTTTTTATGCATTTGCAGTGCTAAACCCCACAATTTGCCATTCCATTTCTCACTGTACTTTTGAGTCCCTCTAGAGGGACTTTATTTCATGAGCTGTAGAGTAAATGAGTCCCAACAAAGCATTGGGTTGCTGTGGTTCCTGGTTTACAGCTGTCTAGGGTACCTGTACATTCTCCTGGAATCTGCAATATGGACCCTACTTTAGGACATAGACTGATGGCAAGAGATGCTTCCTATAAAACATCTTACCTGTTACCACCTGTTTTTAGAAAAATGAGACCTGGAGCACGGTCATTTGAACATTTTGGTACTGGAGATGTTTTCTATACCTGTTTCTGGCTGTGAAATATTATTTTTGCATCAAGCTGAAAACAACAGCTGGCCCAAAGGATAGCAAATGAGGACTTTTGTTAAAATATGACTGATGTTCACATGAGGTTTGCTGCTCTGTTAAGAAATAGTGACCAGGCTCTCAGACAGATATGCAGGGATATGTTTGCATTACAAAATCACTATGAAAAAAAATAAAGGTCTCTTTGTCAAAACTTTGCAAAGCTAAGACAAGAAGTTAATATATACAAGCCAATTAATAGAACAAAATTACAAGAGTAGAAGTTGGCATACTAGTTACTATTTGGGTGTTAGTGATCAGATTCTATTAAATAAAAAAGAATTTTACATGTAAGTTAAAACATTTATTACAGGTGCTTAATCATGAAATCCGCTTAATCGGGACATTTCCCAGGGAACCAAATTAAGCCTAATGATACTTAATGGCAAGGACTGCTGCTTAATTGGGGTGGTAATTCCAGTTAATTGGGATTCCTGCAGGTGAGTAAATGGTACTCAAATAGAGATACTGTATCTGGCCTTCATGATGTTCCAGTATTGGTGGTGCTTTGTCTTCCCTCAAACTGCCTCCCCTGCCATTGGATCAGCAAAGCAAAATTACTCCTGTGCTTTCATTTTGGTCCTTTCGAATATTGCTTAAGGTTACAATCATTCTCTCTGGGCTGGAAATACAAGACAACTGCTTTGAAGCCTAGCAAATCTGAATTTGTATTTATTTTCATTTCACCAGGATTTTGGAAAGATCCCACTCAACCTCTTGCCTGACCAAGGAGAAGCTTTTCAATAAATCCTCAGACATCATGGAGATGCCACAAAGACATTTGAAAGCTGTTGCTTGCACCTTCCACTGCAGAACAGCACATCCTAATTAGAAAAGTTTCTGCACTGCCTTATGAGAATAAATATTTTACTACCAAATCCCCCCTAATATACATCCTTTCTTCAGTACTAAGAAAGACATACTATGTCATAGCATACTGCTCCTGTTTAATTTTAGTCCACACACACACAGAGCCACACGCTAAAATACTTGGATGGGTTTTTTCAACCCATTATTAAAATATGTTTAAATATTATTCAGGCTTTTACACAGCACCAGAGACCCTGAAAATGAAAACTGCTAATGGCATTCAGCTTATTAGAAAGATCTGTTTTCATCATTTCTTCTTGAGGTGCTCGTGCTCTCTGGAGGAAGTGGTACCCAGCACTCTGCGTGCTGCAGTGTTGCTCACTGAGTTGGAAGACAGGCAAGTTGCCAGCTCTTGGGAGAGAGAGCTGTAGCTGCAGTGCCTGCAGCTACCTGGGGAGAGCCACTTTTCTCTGTAGGTCTTTAAAAGCACGGCAGAGTGGCCTGGCTCCAGAGCTACTGCCTCTCACAAATCCACAACAGGCTCTGCAACTCCTAGGCTGTCTTGGGAAATTTGGGGAGAGAGGAAATGTTGCTTGCTCTAGTCCCTGCAAAGCCCAGGCTGCCACTGAGCCCACGTTCCCCAGTGTGCAGGAGGGGCTGCCAGGAGAAGATCCCACCAGTCGGCTGAGAGAGTGGTTGCAAGAACCAGGCTGCTGGAAAACAGCATCCCCGGTGAGTTCAGGCTTAATTGGAGCCAGGAGATCCCCAGACAACAGACTTTGGCTTTTCAGAGTGGCACATCCCCCTTTGTGGGCTTGAGGGGGACTGCTGCAGCTCCAGCAGTGCTGACATGCAAGAACAAGCTATTACCATGAGCAGGGACCCCCACAGCCCCCATTTCATACAAAAATCAGGATTGCACCTCTGTCAGAATCAGCAGCTCCTGACTCCTGGCTCCTGCTGAGATCAAAACCATACCTGATTTTTCCCCCTCCACATCAAGCAGTGGTTCATTTTCTCAAAACCTTTCACAACAGAGGTGTTCTGAACAGAAAAGGAAACATTCTGAAAATACTTTGCAGGGCTTTTCTATTAGCACAGTGTACCTAGCCCTAAGGATTAGTACATTCCTCTGCTCCCGTGGGTGAATGCCAGCAGGAGCTCCAGTTTGTACAGCTAGGGAGTAGTACCTCTGTACTTATTTCCCTGAGACTCTGTGAACCTCCTTAGTCCCAAAACAACACAATACCTGATTTTGATTCCCCTTTACAGTGGAGAGCTTCAGAATGAGAAATCAGACTCAGAGAGAAACACTGTCCAATAAAAGCACCAAAGTCAGATTCTAGTGTGCTGTGCTTGGTGTTCTCAGACATCTACAAGCTGCAGATGCATTTGAAGTTCTAACAGGCAACACTTGCAAAAGGAAAACAAGAATTATTACTTCAGAACTTCAACAATTTGATCTTTGTTGTGGAGCTGTTTAAATGCTGTAGTTACAACACAATGAAATTCTCTGGTGAAGTGTGACAAAAGATGTCACTTCAGTTTTTCTCCCTCACATCACTGTCATGTCACTACAGATAAGCTAAAATAAAGGGCAATTAAATGATTGGGCCAAAATTAGGAAGAATATCTGTTGATATAATGCTAAAAGGCCTTTTTTCAGTACATCACATAAAATTTGTACTGTTACAATTAACCTAGTTCTTAATTTATACCTAGTCATGTGTACTGCATCAAATGAGCAAGAGCACAGTTACAAAATAGTGAATACACTCAGGGAAATCTAAATGGAAGCCACTTTTCATGCTGATCTCACACTTGAATTTACAGATTCTTCACAAAGCTTATCATAAAATATTCACAGAACTAGAAGAATATCAGTGTTAGTAAATTATTCACAGTGAAATGTTAACTTGAAGCAGCAGCTTTTTCTCTTCAGAACATCCAGGCACAGAGAATGAGCCACTGTGCAAAGCAAGGATCCATCTCACACACGGGGCTGCCTTTGATGCAGGATCTGACCAACAACATCGCCCTAACTTCCCCTGCACTGGCAGAAATCAGAGGTTTGCTGCCAAGGTTCCCATCAGAGGCAGAATAGCAGCAGTAGAGATAACATCAATAAACAGCTAAAACAGTGGAAATAGAATGATTTTTCTATTTTCAATTCCTGTTCAAAATTTTAACCTGTTTTCTACTGGTTCCTGTATGCTGCCAGCTCCAAGCCAAAGAAAGATAATCAGGATTACTTATCCTCAAGAAATGCTACTCTAGCAACAAGAACTCACATAGATTGCCAGAAGCCACCAGGAATTAGCTGAGGGATTTTAATGGACTTTACAGCAATTTTCACTGTTTAAGGGGAAGAAATGACATGAGTTTAAATAAGTAAAATGTAAATTATTAATCATCATCTTCATGAAAAAAGTTGAAGTGTCAGGAAGGAAAACCAGTAACAGGAGATTAATGAGGACAACAAAAGAAAAAGGAGAAAAAAGAAAATAAACAATTATTAGAAAAAGTCCAGATTGTTAGTATTAGAAATTAGTTATTGCAATACAAGGGCTCAAAAATGATTGAGTCAGCAGGTGATCAAAACCATAAATGAATATTAAAATAATGAAGGACAATAAGTCAAGGTGAACTAACTGAAAATCAAGCCAGGATGATTTTCAGACATTAGTAATGAAGAAAAGGGGACAGCTCCTCAGCAGGTAAAAATCCACCAGAGCTATGCTGATTTAGACCAGCTAAAGTGCTGTCAGTAAACAGGAAAACCTCACTTCTCATTCCTGGACCCAAATTGGAAGAAAGGAAAGGTGGCAATCACCCAGGTGAATTTCTGCCAGGAGTACAGCATGTTAAAACTTTTCAGACAAATAATTTATTCACTCAGAAAGGCAGTCAGGTCAGCCATGCCTATGTGCCAACTTGGACCTAATTCACCAGGCAGCACTGGTCAAAAAAATTAAATTCAGAACAGATGCAATTCTGAAACATTTTATTTCAATGTTTGTGAAAGCAGTATTGAGGTTTTCATACAAAGTATTTTAACTGACAAAAATTAATATTGGAAAGATGTTAAAAATCTATTTCAGGTTGGAAAAATGTTTCACGAGCTAAAATAATTTGGGTGAGTTCATTTGGTTCAGAAAATTGAAAATCCATTCTTTTCACAGCTCTGTAGCTTAGATCATTTATGGAGACTCACATTTGCTCTAATCTCAGAAGCATCTAATATACAATCAAAAACTATATATTTCCAGTGTGTACAAATGATTACCCTTTAAACAATGCAGTATGCATAAATGGAAAACCCTACTCCAACAAAGACATTTGTATTTATTTTAGGAACATGAGTTCTTAAATAAATGAAAGATTTTGTAATGTGAACCATGAATAAATTTAGCAGAAGATACCTCTACATATGGAGTTAGTAGTGTAGATAGAATTATTACTGAAAAGTATTTTGCAAATTATAAAGAACAAAATTTACATGATATCACTTCTGAATTTATTTGAATTTTTCAATTTATTACTCACATCATACCATATAGTAATTCAGTTAAGGAATATCTTTTCTAATTGGCAACACTACCAGAGTGGCAGACAAGTTCATTTAAAGGCATCAAACAAGAAAGGAATTAAAGCTGGCCATGGCTTTCCTTAGGTGCTTACCTAAAGAGTTTGACGAGCTTCTCCAAAACACAATGATAAAGTAATTACAGTAATTTCACTAATATAAGCCGCACCTTTTTCATTGAAGAATCCAGCCTACCCCAGTGGTGCGGCTTATATTCGGGTGCGGCTTATATATGGACAGATCTCGTGGTCTTCCCAGCTACCCGGAAGTGCGGCTTATATTCGTGAAGTACAAAGTACAAAGCTGAGCAAGAGACTCATCTGGTCACAAAAAAAGAGTTTTAGACTGCAAAGAAATGGTGTGAGAATAAAAATATACACTGAGAGGAAGAGGGTCAGCAGCACAGAATGAGACAAGCGTGTCTTCTGTTCTGCCCAGTATTTCTCTCTCTTCTCAAGCCCCCTGGTGAGCAGTACCATTGACACCCAGAGCTGCAGATCCCTAGGAAACCTAGTGTGACTCACTAGAGAACTTGCCTCCAGTCCCTGACAGCAAGAATCAAACTCTTCTGTCACTAACATAACCTAAGTCCTCAGCTAGCACCTGACACATCCACACTCAATTTTGCCAGCTCCTTGGTAAAAGTGTGCTGGGTTGTTCTACCAGACACTGCAATATCTCAGATCAAACCTTGCCTTGACTCTGCCACAGCCCCAGGGAAAAGTGTCCCAACAGAGAGGCTAAAGCAGGGAATCAACAAACCTAGACTCTCTTCTCACAACTAACTACCTTACTGTGTGCTCCTGTACTTTGAACACTGACATGCTTCGTTTTTCAAAAGAAAATTCATTAAATGCTTATAAAGAATTCTGGGATTCTCTGAGGGAAATCGTTACCAACATTCAATATTATTAGAAATAGCATGTAGAATAAGCTAAAGCAATCTATCTCAATTTAAGTCAATATACACATTTTTGTATCATCTCCCCAGCATAATCTCCCTGCTAACTGCTGGTAAATGACTGCTTTCTAAGACTGGTTTAAAAAATTGTTCACACAATCAGAACTGCATCATGTGCATTTTAAACAAGACTAGAGCCAGAAGCAAACTCCAATACCACCCTCCCCTGCCTCACCCAGTGAAATCCACAGTAATGTACATTTTCAATTACTCTCCATTCAAAATTCAACAATTCAACAAACTGTCATATTAGAAACAATTGTAGCTCGTTGGCAAAACCTAACACTATTATTACACAGAAACTGTCAGCACAAAAATAGTGTCATTTCTCATTGAAAGAAATGTTCTTGTGGAGGTCCATCCAGCAGCAATGGATGGTACAATTTAGGCTATATGGCTTCTAAGCAGAGGAGGGTCATTTAAATATCATTTTCAAGCAATCACTATCTCTGCCTCAGAAAATATAGTACTATCCAATATCTAATTATTATTCTGAAACATGCTACACAGTGTATCTTGGAACAACACGAAAACTTAGTTTCTATTCAAACATTGAATAGTTTAATGTTATGATAAATCAGACTGAACCGGAATTAATAACTACCAGGTGCAGAATATTATTATATTAATTCATAAAGCACAATTCACATTTTCCAGTATGATGAATTATCTTGCTAATGAGGGCTGCAATATAATAGAGCAGCTAATAGACAGATTCTTTAAAGTCATGCAATATAAGTTACTTCCCACTCAGTTACTTAGTTTAATCAGGTAAAGTATTATTGTATTACATTTCCAAGTTCCTTGGGGAGATAATGTCTCTTTTGATGGAAAGCAAGGTTACTTTGGAATAGCAGATCATCTTAATCAACTGAGGACATCACCTAAATTGTCTCATGGTTTCTACAAGTTTGGGAACACAACAAGCAATTACTAACAGCCAGCTGATGGGTGGTAACTTGCAGAATCACTGCCTGCATCATTACTGCTTCTAACTCCACAGCAAACAGAACATAACTTGGTATTAATTCTTAAAAAGAAGGGTAAGTTGTCTCTGGTATACTCTGTCCATAAGCACAGAAGGGCTGAGCCCCATTTCTCGTTTACGTGGATGAACTGTGTATTGATTTTATTCCAAATGGGAACAAGACAGGGAGAGGATTGGCCACAATCTCAGAAAGATGCATTCCCTGTCTCAGACTTGGGGAAAGGCCAAATCACCATGCTGGGAGTGGGAAAAAATACACATAATTTAGCCGAGTATCCTATATGATCGGAACTAAAATTCTGCCTCAGGACTGGGGCAAAGTTTGCAATTGCATATGATGGCACTGTTCAATATGGATTGATATCATGTGATGTAAATTTTCACATGGAAGGACTACTACAATTAATGAGACCCAATTGGATAACAGCCAGGGTACACTATTGTACACATCACAGCACAGTTCTGCTCCTAAATCAGAGAGACTTGATTGTATTTTTCTATTTCCTTGAACCCAGAGCTGCAAGCTACACTGCTGTCTGCTGAAAGACACTTACAGAAATGTTTCCAACAGCCCTAACAAATGAAAACCACAATACTCTGCGCAGCTCTTTTCTGCTAATGCAGTCCCAGTCACATCTGGTGCTCCTTTTATCCTAAAACAAAGATAAATTCATATGTGAGAACAAAGAGATATCCATGTCATTTGGTGTTATTTTACAAAAGAGAAAAAAAACCAAAACCTTTCTGTTTTTCCCATGTCAGCAATCAGAGCTTTAAATCCATGAAAGGAGATTTGCATTCATTATTTAACCACAAGGCAAGACAATATTTTTAAAAAGCATCCAAGATTGACTAAACTTCCCCTTGGGTCTCCTTTCAGACACATCTTCTGCAACCCCTTACACTACAAACATCCCCTTAGAAAAATGCATCTGCCAGGTTTTAAGACCTCTGCAATGCACCTTATTAGCATATTATTTTCCTAGCCCACCTCCAATCAATAATACTTACCTTTCTCTTACAGCATTTGATAGGTCTTAATCCATCCTACAGTATCTCACCCAGCCTGCAGCTCTGGATGTGTCCTGATTTCAGAGCTTGTCATCCCTGAACATACCTCAGATAATTGTTTGATTCTCTTCCTAAATCCACCTGCAATTTTGGATACAGGCATTACAAAATAAAAAAAAATTAAAAATTAGGAACTTCTTTAGCTTCAAAACTGCTGTTATTAATTATTACCATGGAAAATGTTATTTAGTGACTTAGGGCCCAATCCTGTTCTCATGGAAGTCAATTGCAGGACTCCCACCACCTTCAGAGAAAGTAGGATCAGGTTTTAACTTCCAAAGGCTTAAATACATCATTAGTAGAGTTTGAATGGACTTTACAGAATATTTTTGCTTAACTCAGGAATCCTATAAGAGATCAGAACATTCAAATGCTGAACTTTGATGCTGAGACACTTGATATTGGGAGAAAGCTGGAGGTTATTTTACTTCTGCACTCTGGTATGTGTCAGTGCAACTGCTGCAGAGAGTGCTGGAAATAAAACTGCTGCAGGTAACTCCTGATGCAGAGCTTGGTACTGGGCAGAGTTTCTCATAAACACTGCAAGACAACCTGAGTAATCTAAGAATGAAGAAGGAAATGGGGTGGTGGGCTAGAAATTTTTGGCACTACTAGAGTCTGCAGCAAGATTCTAAATCCCTTCCTAAACTTTTGCTTGTTCTGTAGAAACCATCACAAGCAAGGTAAGACAATAAAAATGGCATTATCCCCCACCAAATGAAGAGGGAAATGCTTAATATACAAACATTCAGGGCATACTATAATTGACCTTTGCACCATGAAGACAGTTGTGTTCTGTTCTGGAAAATCATTACTCACATGCTTGTTCAGCTGTGTGCACCTCTGTGCCCCACTGAATTTAAATGTGAAGTTAGGTATAGGTATAATTATGTTTAGAATTATCACTTTGGCTCCCTGGGCCAGGTTGTGTATACATCGTTATCCATTACAAAGTAGAGTTTGTAGTAGCAAGTGATGCTGTGATAGTTGTGTGCTGAATTTTACAGCTCACGATAAGGAAAATCACAGAATCACAAATTCTGAGCTGGAAGAGGCATACAGAGATCATCAAGTCCAACTCCTGGTCCTGCTCAGCACCATCCCCAGGAATCACACCCTGTGCCCGAGAGCATTGCCCAAACACTTCCTGAGCTCTGCCAGGCTGGAGCTGTGACCACAACTGGAGAGCCTGGTCAGTACCCAAACACCCTCCAGGGGAAGAACCTTTTCCTGATATCCAACCTAAACCTTCCCTGACACAACTTCAGGCCACTCCCTCAGGTCCTGTCCCTGTCAGCACAGAGCAGAGATCAGTGCCTGCCTCTCCTCTTCCCCTCTCAATGAAGCTGTAACTGCACTGAGGTCTCCTCTCAGTCTCCTCCAGGCTGAACAGACCAAGTGCCCTCAGCTGCCCCTCATACAGCCTCCCCTCAAGGCCCTTCACCATTCACAGCCCTCTTTTGGATGCTCTTTAATAGTTTAGAATCTTTCCTGCATTGTGGTGGCCAAAACTGCCCCCAGCAGTGGAGGTGAGGCTGTCCCAGCCCGAGCAGAGTGGGACGACCCTTCCCATTGCCCAGCTGGTGATGCTGTGCCTCATACATCCCAATAAAGAACATAGATTCTGTTCACATATTATCATTGTTGTTGTGTTTATTTTTAAACTATAAGGACTTTCCACACTAAGTTGCTCAACTGCGTAAATTTGTCCCTGGGTGAAACATGTGAGGATTGATTTGCATTACAGATATACTTCATATGGTTTGAATTATGTCTGGTGGCTGCACATTTAGATTCCAGTTTGGCAATCAGAGTCACATGTGCTGACATGTAAATTTACACAGGCTTAAGCCAGAATCTCCTTTTTTGGCAAAACCCAACATCTGATCCCCTTTCCCACAAACACTAATACCAGAAAAACCCCTCTGAGTTCAGTGGAAACTACCTAATGCTTATATCACGTAGAGATAACCACCAGCATGACAGCATCTCAGAGGTCATATCTACACCAGCATTCTGTTTCAAATCCAGAGTTCATCTTTCTACCTTGTCATCCCCCTTCACCACATTTTGCCTCATGGTGCAGGGCACTCTCAGGCTGCACAGTCCCCTGGATGAAACCCGAGTCATCTCCTGTGCACCTGCTGCTAAAGGGAATTCAGCCCATGGGAGCTGGAGAGACAGGCAGTCTGACTGAAATCCCCAACTTGTGGTGAATACTGGAGCCTCACCTGTACCCCTCCACAGATCAGATTTTACTTTCAGGGCTCGCCAGACCACTCAGGCATTCACTTTTAGTTCCCTATCACATTCATATTCCTCTATATAAGGACTCATACTGAAGTTTCCTCTAGACATGAGGGCTGATTAGAGGGTACACAAGGATGAGCCTAAACATTCAGTTGTACAGGTATTATTTCTTTCCTACTTCAATTTCAAACTCCTCTGCAAAGACATAACTAAAAACTGGTGGAAAAGTTCACAAGCACTACATTGGTTTGTGCTAAACTGAACACAGCTTTGCCCTAAATTTCTAGGGTTTCCTAGTGTTTAGCACCAACTGTTAATTCAAGTACCATCACAGCTTTAAACCAGCAGTTCTCATACCATGGTACCTGTGAAGAAATCTGAATCAGAACATCCTTTTCCCTCACTCCTCTCAATGTTTGTGGCAATTTGCAGAGCCCAATTTGTCCTTTTGCTCAGTTTCACTAATCCAAGATGAAGATCTTAAAATCTCCCAAGAGGCCTTTAATTAATGACTGACAAATACACAAATACTCTCACTCAGACTGACACTGGAAGTTAACAAATATATCTGCAGTCCCTCAGGATTTATTGTCAGTCTTTTCTTCAGTTTGCAGCTTGCTGAGCTGCTGCTTATTTGCCCTCTAAGCATTTTGGTTCAAATGTGGCCAGAATGCATTCTCCCTCTTCAAAAATTTATATAATTTCCTTATATTTCCTTTCATGAAGGAAAACAATCAGGATTTAGTTCACTTGCTTTCTGTTCTACTTGATAAGGAAGCACATCAGGTACATCCGCAGTAAGGACATGTTATCTCTAGTACATTTAGAACTCAAGTTTCAGCTCTTAAAATGCTTTCTCAGGAAAACCTTCTTTCTATCCCTTTTCCAAGGATATATCATCCCAGATATGGAAAGACAGGCCAATGACTCATACAAAAATGGAAAGATAATTTGTATATTTCCCACTGCATCACAGATGTGTCTACAGCCACTCTGCCACATCATTACGTATGCACGTGATGACTTTCTTGACATCTGCATTAGTTGTGTTAACAGAGATGTCAGGGAAATGCATTCTTGTAGAGTGCTGCTGACAGGATCAGAATGTCATTGCTAATGCTTCTCCTTCCTTCACACGATTCAGCAAAGCTGTTTGTGTTTATAACAAAAAAAAAATCGATTTATAGATCTCTAATCCCTCTTTTTTTTACAGAAGCTCAGATCAGTAAGCAAGGTAATGAATATTTTAATAGGCTGTAGCTGGTGTTTGGAACATGCTACTCATTTACAGGGATCCTACTCAGGAGCTCAGTGGGAGCATCAATGCAAATGCCAACCTTGTGCCCCTGGTAGGCTCACACCAGAACTGCTCTGTGGACCAAGGGGAACAGGTCCCTACTATGATGCCCAAGAAAGGGAAAAAAGCCACATAATACTCACTTCACTGCTGTCACAATTTACCACAAATAAAATACAAAAGTGGGTTTACAAAGCAGCAGCAAGATCCTGTAGAATAAATCTTTATCACCTTATTCAGCATGACCTGAAGAAGCAAAGAACATTAAGTAAAGGAGGAATATAAGGAGGAAAATAAGCAGTGTGGGATCTGCCATGAAATAAAAGCAAAATTCTGTTGCAATAAGTAATACTTAGTGACTAAGCTGGGCACGTGAGGTAAAGGAAGGCTCCAGGATGCTGCAAACCTCAGATTCATCCTTGGGCCTCCATTCAGTGGAATATGTAACACAGCACTTTTCCTTTAGCTTCATGGGTACCACATCAGCCTGGGCTTCTTCAGCTCAGCAGCAGGAAACGAATTTCACAGAAAGAATGTTTCATTTCTCAGAAGCAGCTCATGGTGAAAAGATTATTTGCAAGCTTGCCTGAAAGCTAAAAAAAAAAAAAAAAAAAAAAAAAAAAAAAAAAAAAAAGTGTGTGTATTCTTTTAAAACAAAAACCCAAAAAGAAAAAAAAAAGGCAAAAACCTCCACAACAAAACACACATACACCACACACACAAAAAGAAGTGAAAAACCTGTAATTACTTCATAGCAGCTACTATAAGTAACAATACTGAACAAATTGCAGTGATTACAAAATCCTCTATAAATATGGGTAGCACTATTCTTGACAATAATTAGTGTACAGCATCTTCTCAATAGTATCATGATTAATATTTATTCTGATGTCGTTTTTGTTCTGGGAGATAGGAGGGGAGAAAGGGAAGGGAGGCAGCATTCTAAGAGAGCTGAGTATGTTTGAGAAGCAGAACCAAAAGAAAAAAATCTGCTTTATTTTACTGCTTACTGTCATTTACCCTCCCCTCAAAAAGGCAATGCAAATGGTGCTTTACTGGTTTTAAAAGTAAAGACAGAAATTATGTGGAGTTGGGACTGCTGAATAATTCATGAGTTCTGATTGAATGGGATCATTATCTCTGGCCTTACAAGCTAATAAATACTGTCTAATGCCTGGGTACTGTTTTGATCTAATAGTGTCAGAGAAAAAAAAGACAAAAAAAAAGACTTCTTTTTTGCAAGCTAGAGCCTAAATTAGGGAGGAGCTCCCTGATGAGCTCATTGCAGGAAAACCATGGGGTTTTTTTCCCCTTCCATTGACTACAGAGTTCACTTTGCAGTTCTCAGTCTCATTTGCTGCAAAGGCATTTTAACTTGGGCATGAGGTTAAGATGTTGCTCAGTGGTATCTACACAATTACTCATAAATTCTTATTCCTTTCTTATCCTCAATAGTCTCATCATTCCCCTGCCCCTCCCCAAGGTTTTCCAATCTCTTGCACCTTGCAGTAGAAAATGCCCCAAACCAGAGTATTTTCAGAGGCAGACAGAGCCCAGGAAACGATTATACTATCTAATCATCTGCCTGTCAGCAGTCAAATAATCTTAAATTGCATTGTTCTGTGATTTATTTCAGGATTGGTTGTCCTGAGTCTATACTCACTTGATTTAATATCATAAACTAAACATTTTGTGTGGAACTGGAATTAAGGTTCTGTTCAGAGAGCTATCAAAAAACAAGAGGAATTTGAGTTAGAGTACTATACAAAACAATATTTATTGATAATATTTGAAACAACAATAACAAAAAAATAATGGTTCAAAACCCACATAAATTAAAATTAAAGCTAATGTATTTCATTGGATTGTTTTCCATATGCTTTCTTGAGGATTACTTTTAGAACAAGACTTGTTTCAATAAGAGGAAATAATTAGGATATTATTACAAGTTTAAAAACCCCTCATAATTAGATAGGGATTAGTAACTTCGTTTTCATATGATTAACACAATAAAACCCATTTTTCCCCAAAGTAATCTGAGGCCTATTAGGCAACATGAGATCATATATCAAGGGGCCTTTTAGTAATTCAGCAGTTTGTAACATTTATGCAGACCGAGAGTCTTCCACAAAACAGCTGGCTTCTTTCTCTCAAAAACCCAGAGTTTTGGTCACATTTATTTCAAGGTCTAACACAGTCCTTGTAATCATGATATTTAATTAAGGATGTTTTTAACACCAGTTAGAACTGTGTGAACAGCTAAAGGGAAAGTGTGAACAGTTTCTCAAATTGTGTATAAGTAATGGAGCTCTCTGCTCTTCTTAGTCTAGCATGGAAGGACCCACCTGGTACATCTGGATTTTAAGGAGCATCTCCTAATAATTGGCACATTTAAGCTTACAAGTGCCCAGTTTTATGGTATTTTGTTATTCTAATAATGTTAAATGCTTAGCTCCACTATGATAACTAGGCTAAATATGAAGCAAATTATTGACACAATTAACATTTGCACACACAGCTCATAAACAATAAGTAATAAAGAACAGATGCCACATAAATTTAGTTTTGTGGGTCTATTCAGTGGAATAATTCTGCAAACATTACCTTTTGAGTCAGCCTTTTTAGTGTTTTTATCTGCAGCAAAAATACAAAACCGTTCCTTTTGTTGTTATTAAGCAGGAACGTGTTCACCCCTCCTGGCTTTTCCACATTTTCTGCATATGATGCCAGTCCCTGCAGCTAATGAGACCTTGAGACAGTGACCATTATCTGTCACACTCCTGGACCAAAATAACAAATAATATGCCTGGAGGTGCTGCATTTTGTGACTGCTAGTTTCCCTGCATGGCATATGCCTAGATAGACTCAGATGAGAGGTGATTGCACAAAACTGTGATTGTGAGATGACTTAGCAGAACCCGTGATGATGTCCTAATGGCCTCCTGCAGAGGGGAACAGGGGTAATTGTTTGTCAGGGGAAGGAACACATCTGTAAGGAGGCATCCTCTGCAAACCAGGCAGCCATGTGGAAAAAGGAGAGGAAGAATCACAATGCAGCAAGGCTGCATTCAAGTCTAATAAAATGAATAACAAAGAGGTGAAAAATGAAACAAAATTACCAGGTTAAAAAAACCTGTTAATGGTGGGCTCTGGGTTAAAAAATAAACAAGTCACCTCCAGACAACATGGTTCTTTTAAAATTATTAATTTAAATTCTGTGACTCCCAGTAAGGAAAGTTAGTGCAACAAACCCAGGGAATGCAAATACATTCCCCAGCATCAAAAATGGGCACAGAGAGACCCCTCCTTCCTGTATGCTCTCACCTGTAACAAGGTGGCTTTATAGTCACCAACCATTTGCTGCATCATTTTCTTCTTTCCAGCTCTTAATCTTCCATCTGAAATACTTGTTCTTTATGTGATCACTGCTTAGAAAACTGACATCATCCCAACATCCTATGCAGAGCAAAGCTATTGGAATTGAGAAATGAGAAACCATCAATGTCAACCCAGGCAATTAGGGCATCAGTCACATCAGTAGGAACTTGCCTTTAGTGTCAGCTGGGGCAGAAACAGGCCCTTAGAGTATATTAAGGACCTTACTTTATACTCTCAGCATCTTCTATTTGATCAAAAATAAACTGGACCAAATAAGCTAATTAATTGTGCACAGAACACATTCCCATGTCTTTCCACCCTACATCTTAATTATTTATTTTCTAACTACAGAGCAGCAAACATATGCATCTCAACAGAAATAATATTAGCTACAAATCCATCAACTGATTCTAGCTCCAGTCTCCTTTAGGTAAGAGGAATGATTTTTAAAATTTCATACAATCACATGTGCTCATGATTCCATTCATTATACCTTACCAATGGGCATCTGGTAAAGAGTCAAACCATGAGTTAGGAGAGGTAATCCTTGACTGTCCTCTGTTCATTCAGCTATATCAATGTCAAAAAGCTTGCTTTTTTTAATTTTCTGAAAACAGTACCTTCTGATTTCTCCGTAAAAGAAGCAGAGCGCTGAAAATTACCTTCAAATCCGATCTACCTGCAATTGTAAAAGTATCCACTGCAAGCAATTAAATTAAATTTGCAAACTGAATTGGACAAATAATACCTCTTTTTTTTGCTTTGATGGGTAACTTGGGCTAATTAAAGCTATAGAAAAAGTTTAAGAAATAAATATTACAGAAATAATAATAACAATTTACTCTGTATCAAGCTAGAGTTAATTGCTTGATTTCATTTTTCAAATAACCTATTTTTAAACCTTTTTGCCCAATTGAAAGTTGATTTTTAAACAGGACAGGAGTCTCACATGTTTTATTGTTTAAAATTGTTCAAATGAAACATTTTAGCATATTCTAAAAAAAACCCAACAATATTTTCATCTTCTCAATTCAATTTTTTTCCTACCAAAATTATCCACTGCAATTTATCAAAAATTTCATTTAACTCTAATCTCTTAAAAAATGCTACTTTTTGTAAGCTTATTTCCCTAGAACAAATGTTGCTTTGTCCCATTCACAAACATTTTGGATACATTTTTAAGTTTAAGAATCTCTCTTCAGAAATATTCCAGAAATATGCTAAAAGCCAAGTACAAAGGATAAGGCAAGAACATGGGAGCATCAGTTGAGCAACAACTGTCAAATACTGCCCTGTTTGACCATCAGCTGAGATGTGTAAAGGCCCTTCCACTCACTTTGGAGTGTCTCTCCTCAGAGGGGAAAAAAAGGAGAACAAAGAAACCAGACAACATAAAAATTGGTTTAGTAACTACAATTATTCAACAGTCTTGATAGAGAAAAATGAAGAGGTCGTTAACATGGCAGTATGAGGGTTGGTCACAAATTCATCACAAAATTGTTTTAATGGGAAGTTGAGTTTTCACAAAACAAAATTATCTTCATGGGTTAACTATTTGTTTACCAGGAAAATAAATTGAAATTTAATTGGAAAAGAAAGATCAATTTTTTTTCCCTGAAAAATGACCAGGGGTGGGGTGAGGAGGTGTTTGCTCTGCCTTTGACCTTCACAAAAGTGAGTTTTCTATGGGAAAACTGGTCCTGGACACACTGCTGAAGAAAGAGGGAGTTATCTGCTCAGTGACCTGCCCATATTTCCCTCTACTTCACCAGAACTGCTGAGATGAGCCTTCAGTCTCAAAGCAGATCATGCAGTAGCATAATTGAGAGTAAAGATAGGTTGTCTGAACAAACAGAACCCAAATCTGATTAACAACTTCCTTAACCCCGCCCACCCCACCCCCCCCCAAAAAAAACCCAGGTCTAGATAACTCCCAAGATGTAATAAATATATTAAACATTTAAATAGAGACAGTGGGGTATGAGGAGACACATGCTGGGATTTAGATTTTACTTGGTGGTTCTGCTCTGTCATTCAGTGCTCAAGTTCTGAGCAATTACCCTTCTGCTAAAATCAGAGTCCATGAAAATCTGTAAATTTTCTACTCTATGTACAATGTGCTAAAAATTCTTACACTTGTAATATATTCAAATTTTAAACAGCTGGGCAAGATGATTATTGTAGGTCCCTTCCAACCGAAATATTCTATTCTATACAACTCCTTGGGCTAGCAAAAGTCTTTTATAGTTCTACTATGTTGTGTGCTCAATTGAAGATTGAATCTTTTCATGATACTGGGAAATATTATGAGAGTCATTAAAAAATATTAAAGTGACAGAAAAGGTAAAAGTCACCATTTCTTTCCTAAAGCTTTTACCACAAGTATTACAAATATGATTTAAAATATTTTATTACACTTCTTAATTAGTTTTTAAAAATTATTGAAACTGTAGTTTTGAATGAGTTCCCTTCTATTATAACACCAAAGCAAACTTACAGGTAAGTGTCAGAATACCAGCATATGCTGTAAATCAAAAGAACACTTAAATATTTTAAGCACTGCTTTCATCCTATTAATTTTGAAAATTATAAAGGTCAACCAAAAAAGTAAACTGGTAGCAAAGCAATGCTCTTACAGTGATTCCCAGGCAGCACACATTGTCCTCCTTTCACCATACAGAAAGCATTTAAATATTCCTACAGCTACCCTCATCCTGAAGGCAGAGCCCAGGGCAGGCATTTCAGTCTTCACACATGCTGGCATTTGGGGAGCTTTTCTACTCAAAACCACACACGAAGAAATTGTTTGAGCCTCCTCCACCTTTTTCAGAATAGCTTTTTCAACTATGTTGAACATCTTCTACTAACTCATTGAAATTTGGTTGGAATAAAATAAAATACGCCATAGACTAATACTAAGGACAAGAGTCAGGAAACTTTCTGAAAGGGACAAAATTCCCCTTTGAAATTAAGCACTAAATATTTTATATTTAATAAGTAAATGAAAATCTATTGAAAAAAATGGGGGAAATTTCTAGATAATGAAATACTGTGAATTATTATGTATGATAAATACAGGCTGAATGGCTGTCATGATTTATCTTCTGTATGAAGTAGGAAAAGCAGAAAAACATAGTCCTGAAATGCTAAATCATACAACTGACTCACAGTGTCTTGAAAAAGCCCCACACCATTATCAAACATGGTGGGAGAAAAAAAGACCCTGTAAATTGTGGTGGAGGTACCAGCTAGACTGCATGGTCATTCACGAATAAACCTCAATTACAGAGAAATAGGAAGACTTTTGAGAAGAGTCCCACAACTCTAGGAATTTAATGCAAGTTTTATTTTTGTGACATGGGGCAGGATTTCACTGCTACTTCCAAATATAATTTTTCAGCAGGAAATCAAAACAAGACTACAGTGATTTCACGATTATAAGCCTCACCTTTTTCATTGAAGAATCCAGCCTGCCCCAGTAGTTCAGCTAATCATCAAGTGCAGCTTATCTATGGACAAATCGCAGTGAAATGCCAACCCGGAAGTGAGAGCCAGCTGGGAGGGTGCCTGGGGCTGCCTTTAAAGGCTTCACTGGTCTATGAAAACTGTTTGCAACTTGAGCACTTGACATCAAACCCCGCGCTGGCGCGATGCTGTTACTAACTTGTTACTTTGTCACATGTGGATCCTTGCTTAAAAAAAACCCCAAAAACCCAAATGTGGCTTATATTCAGGTGCGGCTTATAAATGGAAAAATCCCGTGGTCTGCCTGGCTACCTGGATGTGCGGCTTATAATCAGGTGCAGCTTATAATTGTGAAACTACTGTAATTTGAAAAAGAAATGCTGTGCTAAGCGAAGTCTAATTTTTCTCCTACATGCTTTACTTCAGTGAGTATATTCAGTGAGTATAGTGTGTGAGTAATAATTTGCTGAACTGTGTCCAAGCTGGTTACTTGCCTGAACTAAGTCAGATAAAGTACATGTGGGAAGTTCAAACTCAAGCTATTTTCATTTTGCTTCCTTAATTTCAGACATCACACCTTGGTCAGTTTATGACCCTGGCAGTCTGCTAAGTCATTCTCCTTCAGAACAGAAATAGCATAGAACATAAACTCTCTACACAGAAGTGAGAACAGAAAGTATTTAGTTTAGCAGGCACTTCTAGTGAAATATTTCCCCTCCTACCAGGCATTACCTCTCTGTTCCAGCTCTATTTTTCTATCTTACTGTATACTCCTCTGGTAGAATCTTGTTTCCTTGCTAGGAAAACATAAAATTAGCAACTGGCCAAAAGTGACTTAAAACCTGATAGTGACTGCAGGCAGCTCTATAGATGACACCACTACCTGTCCATGCAAGAGGTAGGACAGGAGGAAGTGGCCTTAAGCCAGGGCAAGTTTAAATTGGATATTAGGAAAAATTTTGCAGAAAGGTGAGGGTTTGAAGCATTGGAGGCTGCCTAGGGAAGTTGTTGAGCCACCATCCTTGGAGGTGTGCAAAAAACATGTAAAAACAGGGCATTTAGAGTCATGGATCAGAGGTGGATTTGTTGGGTTAAGTGTTGGACTTGATGTTAAGGGCTCTTTCCAACCTAAATGATCCTGGTTCTATGAAAAACCAATTGCTTTGTCCTATGCATCTATCTTTTGTAAGCTTTCCTAATTTAGTCTTGACCTCAAATAAAATTTTTGCATTGTAACACACATTGTATCACTTAGTGTTGTCATCTTTGAGTGAATGCTAATCAGCAAACACACATGTGAGTATTTAAGGGTGAATGTGGCACTGTTCCATGTGTCTGCTCCTGAGTGTGTGTTGGAATATTGCTTCACCAAGTTAACAGGACTTTACTTTTTTCCCCCCCAACAGCTACAAATAAAATATTGGAGAGTTTCGTCATGGAAAATTGAGTAAAAATATGAGGATCTGTCTTTGCTAATAGATTACAGTAATTTCACATGTGTAAGGCGCACCTTTTCAACTGAAATTTTGATGCAAACCCGGAAGTGCGCCTTATACACCGGTATGCCTTATATATGGACAAAGTTCTGAAAATTGCCAACGCAAAAGTGCAAGCTGCGAGAGCTGTGGGGGGAGCCGGTGGGGCTGCGGCTGGCAGGGGCTGGCGGCAGATCCTTGCTAAAAAAAAAACAAAGTGCGCCTTATACGCCATTGCACCTTATATGTGGACAAAGTACGGAAAATTGCTGACAACCTGGAAGTGCACCTTATATTCTGGTGTGCCTTATACTCAAGAAATTACTGTACTCTTCTATGCTAGAACCTGCCCATAAAAGTTTCAATTAAAGCTACTCTTTTCCACTTGTAACACACACCAAGGGCTCAAGAGCACTAAATAATCCCTGATGCTATCAAGAGTGAAGAGATCAGGGATTCACAGGGGGTTCTCAGGCAGGATGTGACAGCAGCAGCCTGTGGAGATCCATCACCCTGTGGAGAATTAGCCAGGACTGGCTGTGCTGAGCTGTAAGGGACCCTTCAGGCTCATTCCTACTGAGTCCTGCTGAGGCCAGCAGAACTCCAGAGGAGAGCATCACACAGCCCTAGCCCAGGAACCAATTGCTCAGGAGCCAAATACTGGCCATGTGTCTGTCTCTCTAAGCCAATGGATAAGTCACAGCTAAACAGAATGGAATTTCATACTGAGAAATCTCTGTGAGACAGTCAAGCCAATCAATTTAAAATCCACAGTTTGACCAGGGTAAGGCATGAATTTGAGGTGTCCAGGCAAGCATTCTGAATCAGGAGTTTCATAATGTGCAGTTTCATTCTCAGTCTGAGGAAGTATCAACAAAACTGGTATCGAAAAAGTCTTTCCATGAATGAGATTTTTCTGGGAGGAAAAAAAATTAAGCATTTTCCAGTTAATTCTACTGTGACCTAACCTTACTTTCTCTCTGGCAGATATCCCTGAGAAATGGCATACAAAACAGAAAAATGTTGATTAGCCATGTTCTACCTCAGTCTGATTTAGCATAACACTGCAGTATTTTCCTGTGTCTTTTTTATTCCCAATCACTTGATTACAGAGTTGCATCATTGCTGAACCCTGGGCCATAAAAAATAAAGGAACACAATGACAGTCAGCCAAAGCAACACAAACAGCTGCTTGTCTAGACATATTAGTAGTGTCCTGAAACCTCAGTGATATAATCTAAAAAAATTTGCACCACTATTCTTGAAATGTCTTATTGTGATTATATAAATCTACTCATTTATTTTTGCTGGAAAACATAAAAATACAGGCAAAGGAAATCATGAATGATTTCATCCTTGGTTTCTAACAAACAGTATGATTCAAAGGGAGGTATCTGCAAGCTTTCTTCTCTAATGAACGTCTCCTGTGACCTGCATATTCTGTAACATGAAGGGACAAATTAATAACAGTGTTACAATATAGTTCTTTTCTTTCTGTTATGTGTGATTATTTTGCTCTGTCAATTATTTGTTTAAAAGCCATTAAGTTATTTGTAAAACCTATTTGATGTTCCACCTCTGATTTAATTAGGAGAAGACAGTCCCTCTACAATTAACAATAAAGGTTAACTTTTTATAAAGTTCCCAGTAGAATTTAACATTTCATTTCTTAGTTTTTTTACATCCTCTTCTAATTATAAATAGATAGCTTTGTTGAATTAAAATGTGCACATAAACTCTACAAAAATCCCCACCAATAACAGAAGGTATCAATAGTTCCCACATAATTACTCTGTAGTTTCTGGTTCCTCAAATTCTGAAGGAATTAAAAAAACAGAAGAGCAGTTAATGAGCTCTGTTTTTTCCTAGCCATAAAAGACCTTAACATCTACAGTTAGAAGAAGGAAGTTTTTGAGTAACAGGCCAGAACTTTGGGTGCTTCACTTCCCTTCAACTTGCTTTTGTGACTTTTCAAGGTTACGTGGAGTGGTCAGTGATCCAACCTGCAATTTTTCAGGACTTTGGCTGCATTGCATGTTTGAAAAAACTGAGCACCTTGGAGAAAAAGAGCAACCTTTAAAGACAAATCCTTACATCAAATGTTTGAAGTTTCAAAAGCATTTAATGGTTAGAGATATTTCTACTTTCTTGACTCAGAAGGGGCTGAGAGGTAGGCAAGAGGAAGAGGGAGATCAGAATTTGACCCTCTGTTTCTGTCACTTTAATATTTGGCATTTCTGTGGCCTAAAAAGACTGGGGAAATCATTTAAGAACTAATGAAGAGCTATTTACCTCCTAAATCTTCTTCCCTTGAGTAATGAAATAATTACCCTCCCATAATCATGGAAATATTCAACTTGAATCTTAAATTGAGCTGTTGTGAAAAGTGGTAGTGATGTTACATAGGTGATCACCATGGCAACGTTTGGAAACCGCGCTGTCGTCAGCCAAGAATATCATTCTGCTTTTCCCATAACTGTACAAGACACTGCAAGTGAACTCCTGCAGGATCCCACATTGAGAAGGGAAAGTGAACATTCATCTGTCCTGCTAGGACAAAGGCTTACGAACAAACACACAAACCCATCCAAACCACAAAACAGCCAACCTCCTCAAAAAATTCCACTCACCAGCACACTGTCCATGCACTGAAGTACTTTGCAATGTGCTATTACTGTTTGCTAGTTTTGTTTTGTTTACTCTGTACATTAAGTCAAGACAGATCCCAAAGGAATAGTGTGGTAGGAATACAAGGGAAAATCAAAAGATTTTATTTGTATAACATTGATAATTAGACATCCTAGAAACTATTAGAGCAGTTACCTTTTAATTTGGCTCTTTTACAAATAAGCCCTGTACTTCTGCTTGAATTTTTGATTTCTTATGATTTTCTGCACTGGTAATAGTAGTCACTGCATCTGAAGACTGCTCACTTCTGCCAAGCACCCCAAGAATAAATCTCCTACTCAAGGGGCAGCTCAAGGGAAGATCAGTACTGAGAACGTTTCTTTTATCAACAGTCCAAGAGATACAATGAAGGACCACACTTTGGATATTCACCCCTTACAAAAATAGTCTGAGGGCATTACCCTTCAGAGTATGTAAAACATTCAGGAGAGAAGAGATAGGCAATTTTTGCTACACTTTTGCAAACCAAGGGATGAACTAATGTGCACTACAAATAAGAACTGGAGGCTCTGTATCAAAACTGAAGGAGCTACACATCTCCCTGCTCCAAGATACCATGATTTTCACTTTGACAGTTGTTTTTCTGCTGAGTGGTATGAAAGCATAACCATTTAAAAGGAAATTAAGTATCTGGTATATTAATTTTCCCCTATGCAGAATAGAGAAATTGAAGTGTCAATGATGCTCGAGGACACACTGCTGTGGAGATGGTAGATAAGATGCCCAAACTGCATTGGCAGTTTACAGCTAAGAATGATTCTATGGGTTTTTGCCACAATATAGAATTAATTAAAAATCCAAATCATAAACAATACAATTTTCAGAATGAACTTATGCACCTAGAAAATTACAAGGAAGCAGAGGGTTACTTTCTTCTGTTAAGGATATTCTCTCTATTGAAGAATTGATATAATTGAGGAACATTCACACTCACTCTTCAGGAGGTATAAGGAAAGATGCCTTCCAGGCTGCTGCAATAAAACAGCAAAAAGCAGGTGAGGTGAGAACAGTAATAAAAGCAACATTATCCAGGCTCTTAAAAGATTCTAAATTTCTCTTGAAGTCACAAGTGATCTATGGAGCTCATGGTGGATTTCTAAAGGCCCAACATTTATCTAGTGGTTACTGAATTAAATAATTCTCTGTTAATGATGGGATTCATATCTCCTTATGTTAGCTACCTAAAACCTAGGCATCTAGTGTAAATTGGCTTTCTCTGTGGGCAGTGACAAATGATGAACATACAAAAACTAAGATATCTTTTCTTAAGCACTTCTCAGCATTCAGAGGGCAGTTGTCACATCTTCCCACTTCTTTTCCATGGAACAGAGGAGTTTTATATTCTAAACTTTGCATCACATCTTGTAAATTCTTAATTACCTAAACAGTTGTTACTGTGCATGAACCACAATCCTAACCAATATCCACACCTGCTCACCAATGATATCAGGCCTGGGATGGGACAAAATGGAGTGCTGCAAAAGGCAGCCAAGCTTCTGCCCCATTGAAATGGGAGAGGCCACAAAATATTATTCTGTCTGCTTAGCACAGAAGAAGATGCAGATACTGCAGAAGGAAGTAGAGCTCAAGATCAGTTTGACAGATATAAAGAGGTGCTGAGGCAGAAACAGCATGCGGTATCAAGTGAAAAATAACCCACCTGCTTTAGCCAAGTACAGATAAGGACAACTCTCAGACTTTTAGACTGCTCCAAAGGCACAGATCTGTGCAATGTTAGACTTTGAGCAGCACTTCTTTCTTCTGCGGGCAGCGAGGGCATCTGACTAATACAAGAACACCTACAGTTCACTCTTGGGTACTTTAGAAGCTCTAAGAGGCCTCTTATTCCCAGAGAGCCTGGGATAACCATTTCAACAGATGACACACTCATCATAGACGATGGTCATGTGAAAGAAGCAGCAGATATCTTCCCTGGAAGAAGTTCTGAGTCAAATGTCCCTTTCACTCCATTATCCAAGCCATTTCAAATGTGCATAGCAGTCTGTGGTCAGCCATCCTTCCCAGAAGCTTTCCCACTTTCCTAAAAACAGCACTTTCAAGTCCCACCCCTGTTTGTCTTTGTCCTTTCACTGGGATCAAATGGATTATCCTCTCATGACCCCTTCCCAGAACTGTCTGTAACAACCTGGTTCTGGTCAGGGGACCAGCACCCCAAATGGTTTGACCTCCTCTGAGCCTGTCAGTAAAACTGTGGAGACAAGAAACAGATCTTCCAAAAGAAGAGTTTCAGCTCTTTGCCAAAGAACACACAACTTAGGAAAACGGATCCAAAGCACAGAAGAGCATTATCTAAATATATCATTACCTCAGTACAGCCATTTTATTCCAAGTGAAGAAGGATCCAACTCATTCCTGCTTTCCCTGGAAGACACAGCTTCTTGCTGTTATATATATTGCCCTCCCTCTCTGTGTTTGACTGTTCAACTAGCTTATTCGCTTTAGTGAAAATTTAGGATTGTAGAAAAATAAGCCTAGTTCAGGTCCAGATATTTTATTTTCAGGTCAGGTAGATGCATGCCACAAGTATTCACCAATTTATATCTTCCCCACTGTGTACTCCAGAAGCATTAGTGCTATCTAGGATAGGTATTTATCTCTGATGTTTCTCAGCCCCTTTGTTTCTCTCAGAATCTTTTTGTATAACTCTGAGCTGGGCAATAGTAAACTAAATTCTTTTTATTTATCAAAAGGGTTTATGGCTTTCTTGCATTCCTTAGAGCCTTGCTAGAATTTAGGGGATATTTAATAAATGATTTATAAATTGAAGATTTTATAAGCTACAGTTCTCACATAAGTGGACAAATGTCATACATCCATCATTCAAAGGTACACTCCAATGAAGAACAGGTTTCTGCCTCAGTTTTGGAGTAGTAAACTCATCATTCATTTTCTATTTGCTTGACTTGGTCACTGAGTTGTATTAGCAAGAAAATGCCATGCAATGAAGCCTTTTCAACTGACTATTCTGATACCAGCTCACAACAGCCCCTAGAGATCGAAAAGGAAGAGTTCTGGGTTGTCACTGCAGTGGCAAGTAGGACTGCAAAGTCTCTGGCCCCACAAGTAGTAGAATATGGCCTTACACCATACACATAACCAAATTATTCAGGTCTCATGCTGGGGGGTTGTATGCACAACAGGAGTTGTACTTGGAGAGTAAGAGAAGAAATACTGTCATCCCAGAAAATATTCCCATCACTCACACTTTCAAGAAGTAGTGCTTAGAGTAAGAGCTCAGTAGGCAAAAAAGGAAACTGCTTGCAGCTCCCTCATGCCTAGGTTTGCATGAGATGGTTCAAATTAGAATCTGTCACTCATTTTACACTCACATAAGAGACAAAGTAGAATAAAACAGCTGAAAAGGTACAAAATTTCATCTGGTCTGTTTTAAACTTAGAGATAACTGTGCTTAAAACACCGATATTAGATACTCAGTTGTTCCTAAAGACCTTTAAAAATGGGTAATCCATAGACTCCTCTAACAGCTTAATATGGTGATTTTCATAGAATAGTAACACTCTCCACTATTAGGAAGCTTTTGAAATAACTAACCTGCATCATGTTAGACCTGCCTTACTTATTCTTCAAAGACATTGAGAACAAATAACTTCTTTTCCTTTTCTAGGGGATATTTCTTTTTGCACTGCCTATTATGATATACATACACATACTTCAGTATCATTCTATTTCATCATATTTCTTCCAGGTCGCAATATCTAAAACCTCTCACTGCTCTCCTTTGGACTACCTCTGTTTGGTCCACAATCTGTTTGAAGTAGAGTGTCCAAAACTGCAACAAATCGTCCTGCTCAGACCCTCCTGTTGCTTACAGTAGCATTATTCCACATGCTTATATCTCAATCCATCACTTGAAAACTTTGCCAGAGTTCACCAGATTTTAATTCCGACCTGTGTGGTCTAGCAGGACCATTACATTATTTTCTACAAAACTCTTATTTCTCCTGTGCTCACCTATGCACTTTGTAAACCTAGCGTGTCACTTCCTTCTAGTTTGGTGGCACCTGGAAATGTAATATACTATTCTCAGGCCCCTTGGTTAGATAATTAATGAAAACAAGAATAATACCTGATTCAGAACAGAAACCTTTGGATGCTCACCCAACACAGACACTTGTAGGGAATGACTGTTAGTACTTGCCCTGTTCATGTCTCTATATGATGTCCTTCCAGCAACTGGGTGTTCTATAAATTCCTCACTTTTCCCACTCTTTCTACATAATCACTAAATTTACATTTTCTAGTACCTAGGTAACCTTCTGCCCCTCAACCCATTAAGCACCAAGAACAAAGTCCACCTGCCCAGCTGGCATGAAAACACCTGCATTTTATATATGCTATCAAATGTGTTTCTTCCTTATTCTCTCCTGTTGGTGCTGGTGTTAGGCCACCTTATTGCAGCTGACCTTTATCCTGAGATCCAGCAGAAAAGGCTCAACCTTTGAGCCCTTCCACTGTCCCCTAGGACAGCCTTCCCCTTCTCACGAGCAGCTCCTGTGATTTATCTGTGTGCAGTTTGCTGTAGTGAACTGACCTAGTTTCCACTTCATGCAATCCTCTTTCTCATGTTTGAAGTTTGGGAAGTGCTCTTGATTCAGCCAGCTCGAGCTCCCACAGTATTTCCTGTCCTTTCCCCTTGATAGGATAATTTGCACTGTACCCTTAGCAGGCAAGTGCCTTCTTACCTTCCCACTTAGACCAGACTCCTAACAATCCTGCCTCTACTGTGTGTACAGTAGACAGATTTAGACTAAAGTTATTTCAAATAAGAACATTAAGGATCACAAAAAACAGGTCTGTGCTACTATTTTTCATTTCACTTACTGTACTGTTGGAATAACAGGTTTTTCACTTCACCCAGGAGTGGCTGAATATATCTATATTCTTTCACATCTTCTAAACAGCAGATATTCTTCCAAAAATTTTAAACTGATTGAAGTGGAATTCATTAACAAATCAAATAGTTGCTAGTCATGACCTCAAGTAAAAACATGAAGATACGTACAGGTGAAAGTTGTGTACCTTATTTTCCTTGAGATGCTAGTCTAATGATTCCAGTCTCACTTTTCTTGGGTATTTTTGCTTTCAACTCATTCAATCTTTTTCTTGATATCATTCTAGTCAACACTGTAGGCTCTGACAACTGCTGTTTTGATACACTATTCCGAGGTCTTCTATGCATCTGAGGCATTTTTTGGCATCAGAACACAAATAAGCAAGAGCAAGAGCAAGAAATGTGACACATTATAAAACTGGAGCATAAGTCAACCTTTTACACCTGCATCCACTGAGTTCTGGGATCTGGGGTTTAAATTGCTTTTGAAAATTTTATTCGATTTTATTCCCTTCACTTTGAAGTGTCCCCATGCTTTAACTTGAAGAAAAAACAATTTTTTGACCAATCTTGAAATTGCATGACTCTTCAGTACATAATACAATCTAAGGAGAAGAGAACCCTCACAAACTATTAAATAACTAGTGACTTCATGAGAAAGAGGGATAAAAGTATTATTATAATCTATAAAGATTATAGTGAAGGAATAAGAAGTGAATGAAACCATCTTGACTTTTCAAAACAATCAAAGTAATTGAAGGAGATCTGTGTCATTAGCTTATGTTCTTGCTCTCTAACCACCTTTGAAAATTCCCACTCTATAATTAGTGCTCTCTGTCTCTAACACTACTGAAATGAAGGCATAGCTTGCCTGAAATTTGGCTGCTGTTTATAATGCAAATTAGTAAGCATTTTCCCCCCCATAAAAAAAATCCTTAATTTACAATGTTTAACAAGTTTACATTCTGGACCAGACAAGATAAATCATTCACACAAAATTATACAAAAATCCAGTCAACATATCTTTGTAAATATGCTTTGAAGTGTTGGAAATAAGAGCACTGACAATTTTAAATTTTTTCCCCTTTCAAACTCGCAAGAGAATGATAGCTGTATATACCAAGTTTCCCTAAAATATCACTTTCAAAGAGTTCGCAGAGTAAAAAAAAGTAGAATACCTTGATCACAAATGATTGTTGAAAATGAGCTTTATACTAACAAAAATTATTCAGCACTTCAACTATTCAGGGTTTAAGCCCTGAAATTAGTTCACCTAATGAAATTCTAACATCAAGACAGAGCTAGACAGGAAAAAAAGCTATAACTATAAATGACATTTCTTTCTATACAGGAATTGATAAATTGGATTACCTTCATAAAACAAGCTTTTTCCTGGTCCATAATAGATGACCCTATAAAAATGCAAATTTCTCATAAAACTATATTTTTAAAAGACCCTATTATTCTAATTATCTGTGGTCATATACGTGCATTCAACTTAACATCATCTTCAGATGCATCTGATGTCCCCAGCATGCTGTGCCATTTTGCAAATAGGTGCTACATGGGTTTGATGGGCCAATTTATCCCAAATCTCACACTCTGTCCTGAAAGAGCAGCAGACATAACTGCAGATACTCAGACAGCTTCCAGGAAAGAACTGTACCTCAAAGCAGCTTATGTACCATTTTCTCATTCTTCTGAAGAGATTAGGGGGAGGGAAAATTAACTCTAACATGGGGACAGGCTGGTGAGCAGAGAGAATGGCACCATCTCTATACTGGCCATCCTCTATCTCCATAGAGAAAAGCAGCAGTCAGCCTCATATGTTCTCCTTGTAATTTAACTGAAAATTCAAGAAGGGCAGGATAAAAAGAAAAGAGGGGGCTCATTTACCTCTACTGCTAAGTGAGGCAGACAAAGGTGCATGTTACATTGCACAGTACATAGTCAAATGCACTGAACAGCAACATAGGAGCAGCTCCTAAAATTTTAAGTTATGTACTTATTAAATCTAACCTGATAATTAGCTTCATGTTAAAGATACAAACTATGAAAGGCAATCAATAACCAGAGACACCAAATATTATACACAATCCGTTTATCCATATCATCATCTAAAAATCTGTGTTCTTTGCAAGCAGCATAGGCAATGTGACTTTTCCTAGATTTCCTGCTGTGGCCAGGACAAGAGGCTTGGAGCTGCTCCTGCTCACTCTTCTGACCTGCACTAGTCTAAGGACTCAGCAGTGACCCTGTGGGAAACAGCACTAGGGTGGAAGTTATAAAAGCAGCAGTGCCACATTTCCACACTGTAAATCTGGTAGTCCAGCCTTGGCAACTCCTCTATCCTAAATGCATTCTGTATTTCTGGCAAATAAATTCTGCATATCTAGGCAATGCGCTGCAGGAGAGGAGGAATAGGGCTTCAGGGGAAGGTGCACTCCTCACAGAAACCAGGAGCTGCTCCTGTGACCAGAAAACCCTTCTAGCCTTATTTCTAGGCTTTGTGCAGTATTGAGATAAACTGTTCTAGCTCAGGGGTTCTTAGCCTGGGTTGTCAAAGGGAACTTTTAGGAAGACTGCCTGGAGACTAGAGAGCAACATTATTTGCTTACACAATTCATGGCTTTAAACCAGGATTTTGCTTTCTGACTAATTTCATTGATACAAGAAACTTGTATTATTCCGTGATGAAAATTGATAAAGAACAATACGTGGTACATGAATCGTGCCATTGGCAATACCACGGAATGTTAAGTGGAACAGCAACAACCCACTAACCTGCACTGACTGGCAGACATGCTGGACTCACTAAATTTGGTGAAATAATGTTCCTGGAAATGAAAAGCACAGCAAAAAATAATAAGGCCTGAAGCAGTTCAAACTGCAGGGGGAGAGTTGATGTCTTGCATCGTTCTTGTGCAGGAAATAGTTGGCAATGGGATGTTTTTTCTTATTATCCATTACGGCATTTTTGGATAGCTCAGCTGTACAGGCCAGAAGAGAAAAAAGCTGAAAACAAATTCCTTCCAATTTCTTGCCTCTACCCACTCATTTATTTTGGAAAAAACATCCATAGATGCATTACCTGTTCCAGATTTTTGAGCCCTGAAGGCTTTAAAAGATTGGTGATTATTCAGATCCATGAATCCCTGTTCATATGCAAATCCTGATGTAACTTGTTCGAAGAGTCACATTCTGAAAACTTCATCTAACATCATTTAGGGAAGAACCTTTGAAATGAACAGGAGAAATTCCTAAAGCATTCTACTTCTTGGTATCAGTGAAATCTAGCCCTTGAATATTAGAGGCAATGCTTCAATTTCCAACACCACTTTCATATGGTTTAACCGCCTGCCTTGCAAGGGTCAGGCATCATTATTCCTATCCAGACATAATTAAATCTTTACTGAAAAAGGTAATGCATCATGAATTTGTATGCAAATTCTGAGGAAAAAATTTATAAACTATAAATCAGTCTTTTAAGGGCTAATCCCACGATTATATTTTTATAGAAATATTCCAAATTAAACAAAGCACAAAGAAAAAAAAATCAGGAGAATTTCCTTGCATGTTCAGTTTTGAGGAACATAATATTTACAAATTAAATTCTTGTCTGTAAGTTTTTTTAAGAGATGATTTTCTAAAAATAAGCTTGTAGAGCTTGAATATCATCCTTGTTAATGCAATGCCCTTTTTGTAAGCAGAAAAATCCTTCTTTAGTTTACTTGTCAGTTGAAGTCTGGATGGACTGATGGCTTGTATAAAACTAGATAAAGCTGACAGATTCTTTAAAGAAAGAACATCTTTTCAGAATTTTCTAGGTACTGTTTCTGATATTCTTTTTTTGATTTATGGTTCTAAATTTTGATTGACTGCTTGACTGAGAACTGTCCTGGGTAAGACCTATTTGATATTTTTAATCTTTTCCTCCTGTGGTGCCCAGAAAATAAAGTGGTGTCTTCAGCTTTCCTTTTACCAAGCCTTACAACTCCGTTCTCTCTATGGGATGAAAGACTCCAGATTTGAGGATAATCTGGACCACATGACTGCAGAGGGAGCCAATTGTGGGGCTCCAGGAACCAAAGCTGGAAGGTTAATGCCTCCTTGTTGAAAGCATATCATCATTTTGAAGTATCTTCTTTGTTTGTTTTGTGGTTTTGTTGTGGTTTTGTGTTTTGGGGGTTTTTGTTCTGTTTTTGGTTGTTTGTTGTTTTGTTTTGTTGGGTTTTTTAAAAGAATGACAAAAAAAACCCCAGAGCCTAATTTTATGTGCCTGGGAGTAGCTATCTGAGCTTCAGGCAATACAAACGCTGCTATTACTGGGGAGTAAAAGCTCTACATAATTAACAAACATCATCAGCCTTACAGTTCCCGTAGAATATAGTAAGTTCCTTGCCTGAAGGCTGCTCTCAGCCTAGTAAGTCTGTTTACCCTGTCCAAGATTAGATTAGTTTAATTATTATGAAAAAGACTGCTAAGATCTTACAGCCTAATTATGCAAATGTTTCTAAATGTTCACAAAAGTAATTTATTTATTTGGAGATAAATGAATCTGTTTTGTCATAAACCAGATTGCAGTCCTGGCAATGTACAAGTAGGGTTATGTGCCCTTAGGCATATCCTTCACCACAAATATCAGTGGGACCCCTGGATTACAACATTTATAAATACATAAATGTTTTTTAGCGGGTTTTTATTGTTTTTATAAATTATAGTAATCCCAGAAAGAACTATCACAGGTTTAATACTCATCAACCTTGTTATGAAAACAGGGTTTCTCAGCAGAAGCATTTAAAATATGCTAACAGCTAAAACATTCCTGGTAGACCTATTAAGATGCACCTGTTTTATTATGCTTTGGAACTGAGATCTTCAAAAGACTTCTCCCCTCCTAGCACAGACTCTTGCTGCTAACACAACCTGCATCAATACAGTACTATTATTCTAAATAAGGTGGTAGTGCTCTCAAGGCATTCAGTGCTAACCTTAACTGGAAACAACCTCTTTTACATTAGGAATTCTCTAAGTTTTCCTCATAAACCTCATTACAGGTTAGAGATTTAATTCTTCATCTATTTATAATTACATTACAACATATGAAATAGATGCAGAAAAAGGGTTCTATATTTAGCTACTGCTCCAATTTTGTTGCTCTTATCACGGAGATAACACCTGGGCAGCACACTGCTGAACTCCTGCTCATCCAAGGTAGACTACTTAAATTCTGGACTGTTAGACACTTAAAATCTGATCTTGACCACAAAAACAACTGGAAAGCTTAATGCTTTGAAATGAAATGAAGTGGGACATAAACCCAGAAGAAGATTGGCCTTTACAGTGGTCAAATCTTGTCTTAATGAGACAATACATCTGTAGACAGGGGCTTCTTTGTGCACATAAGTGCACACATCCCTGATTTCCACAGGCATCAGCTTCAGAGAGAACTGAACTACAAGGACTTTTAAAAAAACAAACATAAAAGGTTTAGCTGGATATTAGTAGCAAAGCAGGTGAACTACAATTCATATATTTATTAAACTCAGCTATTTTGAGCTAAGTTGCTTTACACTATAATATCAAATTGATTCAGTAACGCCTTTCTGCCATCTATGTTTATTTTCTACTGGAGACAATAGCCTGACATTTTACTGGAAGCATATTGCATTAAAATCAATGCAGAGTGACTTCTTGATTTGTTTATAAATTAACCATTCCTTAAATAAGCAAGGCAATAGCTCTATATGGGAATTATACCCACAGTTCTCCTGTGTATTAAATGGAGGATGTGAGCGATTATTTTAACTAGCTGCTATGACATCACCATTATCATGGATATTCAAGACATTAGAAGCTGTGTGCTGTCAGTTAAATGATCACATCTCAAGTGCACCTGTGTTATAATTATTCATTTGGAGCAGGATCATTAACATATTCCTTAAGTCATTTACAGGCAATTTGACTCTACAGTAATGATTTTTTCCCTCTTTGTAACAAATTAATGAGATATATATAAATACGCAAGTACAAATGAAATTCACACAATTCATGCCATAATTAGCTGTAGCAAAGGTCTGAAGATTGTCTAACTTGGTTGTTGTTTTTTCCTGTGGTAGGCAGCTATTCAGCACTATATATGACTCTTCCAGAAGAAAGAACCCTGTCAATATATTTTAACATTCACAACAAGGCTAGGTTAGCTGTTGGAACTTGTCAAGCCATACTTGCAGTCCAGGCTCAAGAGTTTATATTACGAAAGTAGAAGAGGTAAGAAGGTGGAGATACATTAAATCTACCTATTGAACTACATAAATAAGTCACTACTACAGTATCACTAATGTGATTAACTTGCCACAGTTTTTAAAACATACAGTTGTTTCTGGCTAGACGGCTTTGAGAGTCCTGGAGCTGACTGATAAATGGGGAGAAATACAGCAAAGCACATCCACACCTGCCAAACAGCTTAAATGTTGATAACTCATTTTAGGATGTTTTCCCATGTCCATGCTGACAGAATTTCCCTAAAACTATCATTTTAAAAATGTCAGTTTTTAAAAAAAATCTCTGTCATTAGTGCAACATAGTGCTGATCTCAGCTTGCATACTAAACACTTGGGAGAGAACATTGCTGGGGTAAAGTCTGCTGTAAGAATGTCAGAAAACTGCAGTGCACACTCATTTGAACCCAAAGAAACTTCTGTCCCATAACACCCAAGATGCAACAATTGCCTACTCCAGGCAACATCTTTTCCTCACTCACAAGAAGTGGTGAACTGAAAAAATTCAAAGCAGCATTTACACAGACCAGTCCTACACAGTTTTTGCCCTTACCATGCCATTAGCCAGTATAATTGGATTTAAATAAATTGTTTGATTTGATGGCAAAACAATTCCCTCAATCATATGAGGAGAGAGGCAGCGTGCTCAGTGAATTACTGGGTTGGAATCTAGGTGCTGGGCAGGTGTACCTGTCTCCAGAGCTCCATTTCTAGCAATGTGGCAGAGGGCACAAGCTTCTTCACTGGGAGAAGAGACACTATGAGGTGGCAGCTCTTCATCTAACTCACTCCCCTGAAAATGTGTGTAAAACTCCTGTTATTTAGGGAATTTCTTCTCTTACACAGGTGTTCTTTAGAAGTGACTTGAGAGTATCTGGAGAGACAGAGAGGAGAGGAAAAGTATTTCCAGCTTCTCTTCAGTTTGACAAGAGTGGATCAATCAATCAATTTTGTGCTAGACTTCTATTTGGAAATCTTGACCTTTGGAAGGCAATTGGAATTTTCTATTCATCTCTTCCACAGTCAGGATACCAGAGAGAAGTGGTGAACCAATGGCACATGTGAAACTTAGTTACATGAGCCAAAATCTCTGAGATCTATGATCTATTTCCCTAATTATCCTGGGGAAATTACAGCACCCTTTATGGAATAAGAGCACTATAAAAATAATAGTTTGCTCTGGGGTTATCAAATATCTGGTTACAATGAGCTGATTAGACAGATGAAAAAAAGGATCAACTGATACTAATGCTGTCGGTAGGTGAAGTCACAACCATTATTGCAAATATTACAGAAAAGGGAAGAATTTTAATTACCAAATGTCACATCAGTCATAAAATCAAAGCACGGAGACACTGGGATGGAAGCAAAAAGCAGATGAATCCTTAGTATTACTTTTTAGGTAATCTTACAATAAAACAATACCCACTGTGTTGGATGTGTCATTCTCAAACATCAGTTAGAAACAGAGATTCAAAAAGAATGCTTAGACCCTTGAAGATCATACTCTATCAGAGTAACTTACTGTTTTTAATACACAACTGAAATGCTACAGAAAAAAAAATGTTGGATTATAACATATTTTGTGTTACTTAAAGGCACTTCCTCCAATGGTGTATTCCACACCGCTGAAACCTCAGCCTTTGGCCTGCCCATTCTCCTGGTACAGCTCATGTCCCTGTCACTTGGCCAGGTGGGTCTGCTCCACAGCCCTTTCTCAGGACCTGATGTTTCATATACACACCCTCCTACAAACCTATATCCTATTTCTTCTTTACTCAAGACAGTCTGGCTACGTGTCCAGCTTGGGACAGCAAGCCCTACCCTTGACATTTCTTGGTGCCCTGATTCTTCCCAGGGTCTGCATCACATTCACCTCCCTATCACATCTCTCTAAAACCCCTCTCTCTCTTCAGGACAAAAGAATAGAAATTCTCCCTGGCCATCAAGTAAGCCATCCTTCTCTAGACTGTTACTTTGACAATTTAAAGCTGTGCATCTAAAGTTATCTTACCTGCACCAGCACTTTCCTTTTCTCTCTTCCAGCTTTAAAGACCATTTTAAAGGCTTCCTTGACATATAGCTGCATTCACTCAGGCAGCAATGTACAAGTTTGAAGAAATCCACAATACACATCAGAATAATGCAGAGCACTCATCATGACTCATTCTTACTTCCTCTGTATTCACTGAAAGCAGTTTTCTATTTGTGAACTGCATGATACCACTGAACAGTACCCAAGTGCCTTCTCTAGGTGACAAAACTTGCCACTGCCAATTTGTTGCACTTTATTCAGAGCAGAGCAGGATCCATCCAGTTCCTTTCCCTTGGCCCACCCAGCACCAGTTTCCCATCCTCAGTCGCCAGGCAGTGAGCACCCTCCTGAGTGCTCCCTCCAAACTTCCTGGGCTACTGGCTCAACACAGCATCACAGACCTGCAATCCCTTTTAAGATGGCAAAAGGGATGGAGTTGGACCCTATTTGCTCTGAATTGTCTATTGTTCACATGCAGGTGAGACAGACTGCTCTTCCCCCATCTTTGCTATAGTTCTGCTGGGATCACCTACTAGTGTATCAACTGAAAACATATGCCACAGTAAACCAGTTATCTTTAAGACATTAACATTTACCAGCTGTTCAGGTACCTTGACATCTGACAAAAACTAAAGAAATATTATGGTGTCTGTATATCACACAGGCAAATAACCAAACTTAAATCAAATGTTACATCATTTTTCACCTCTGACTATTCCAGTAAAAAAAAAACAACAAAATAAGACAAAATCAGGCTACACAGTACTTCACACTCAGAACAGATTAATTTCATCTTACTGAGACTTCCTGCATCACTCATTACTCATCTATTCAGAAACAACCTGTTTAGCTTTATGAGAACAATAGCCTGTAAATTTTGGAATCTGAAATATTCATTAGAAATAGGTAATGATATTTACAGCTGAACACACACACACACAGAGTTTCTAATGAAAGATCATAAAAAAACAGAGTCATAACTTAGCATTATCCTTTGTTTTCAACTATTTTGAAAGACAGTCTCGATGGGAAAACAGCTGGGACAGTGGGAGTATTTTCAGTTACAGCAGTCGTTGTCTGAGAGAGGATCTGTGGCTAAAGGACAGGGCCTTTAGCATTGCTGAGCAGCTGCTGCAGAGCAGTAGCCCTTCAAGTTGAAGGAAATGCTGCTTCCTGGACAGTGTTACTGATGGAGCAGGTCTGCTCAGGGCTGACTCATCAATTACCATAAATTACTTGGACACAGGACTCAAAAGGAGACTAAATAAATTTGCCAATGGTACTAAATTCGGAGGAGCTGTTGATTTCTTTAAAGGCAGAGAGGCTCTGCAGGGAGACCTTGAGAATTCAGAGGGCTGGACAATCACCAGTTGTAGGAAGTTAAACAAAGACAAGTGCCAGATTCTGCACCTGGGATGGGGCAACCCTGGAAGTACAGACAGACTGGGGAATGAGAGGTTGGAGAGCAGTGCCCTGGAAAGAGACCTGGAGGTCCTGATCAGTGGAAAACTGAATATGAGTCAGAAGTTCCCTGGCAGCCAGGAGTGACATCCCTGTCCTGGGGACATCATCTACAGTGTCACCAGCCAGGCAAGCAAGGAGATCGTCCCACTCTGCTCGGGCTGGGACAGCCTCACCTCCTGTGCTGGGGGCAGCTTTGGCCACCACAAAGCAGGAAAGATTCTAAACTATTAAAGAGCATCCAAAGGAGGGCTGTGAATGGTGAAGGGCCTTGAGGGGAGGCTGTATGAGGGGCAGCTGAGGGCACTTGGTCTGTTCAGCCTGGAGGAGACTGAGAGGAGACCTCAGTGCAGTTACAGCTTCATTGAGAGGGGAAGAGGAGAGGCAGGCACTGATCTCTGCTCTGTGCTGACAGGGACAGGACCTGAGGGAGTGGCCTGAAGTTGTGTCAGGTGAGGTTTAGGTTGGATATCAGGAAAAGGTTCTTCCCCCATAGGATTGTTGGGTACTCAAACAGCTCCCCAGAGCAGTAGGCACAGCACGTGCCTGGCAGAGCTCAAGCAGTGTTTGGGCAATGCTCTTGGGCACTTGGTGTGATTCTTTGGGATGGTGCTGAGCAGGGCCAGGAGTTCTTTGATAATCCCTGTGGATCTCTTCCAACTCAGAATATGCCATAATTCTACAATTCTCTCATACATTGGTAATTTAAACCTATTTTCGATTTGATATGGGTTTTGTTTTCAGTTTGGCTTTTTAAAGAAAGGGAAATGTTATATCATTTGGTAGGGAAAGTTTCTTTCAATTAGAAACCTAACCTGTGCTTTGAGATAGAAAAATAGTAGTTTACCAATGTTATGGCTGATTTAATTTTTAAGTCAACATTATCACATGGTTACAGATTTGCCAGCTTTATGCAACAGCTATTAAGTTAGTTATTTCAGATCCCACTCTTCACAAACATATATTCTTGCTGATAATGATAGTAATAATGATAATAATAATAATTTCCTAGAGTTTATTCTCATTTCCTAAACCTTGAGTGGGACATCATAGAGATACATCATATATAATTGACTTTGAATCAAGTATTACAAATACTGAAATACAATGGCTGCTGATGGAGAAAAACCAAAACAGATGAAAATCATGAATGTTATGCTCATTTCCTCAAAAAAAATAAAGGTATGCTGTGATTCTGGATGCAAAAAAATAAAATTTCAATACATGAATTTATTACTGATCCATGAAAAATCCCATTAGACTGGTTTAAATTCGACCTCCCCTACTTCATAACTCACAAATCTTTTGCAAATTAAGGCAGGGAAAAAAGTGACATATTTAAAGAATTTAGATTAAAGTTTCCCATTGATAAACAAATCAAGCTTGTTTAAAAGGACTGACACCTTTGATTAACTGGAAATTTGCTACCTTCAGAGCACCTGTTGACTGCAGCATTTAAGGTACCAGTAGTCGTGTGCTAATCACTGACCCTTACCTCATACAGGGGTTGGAAAGTGTAGCTCATCCCCTTAACTCAGGAGGGGAAGCTGGAACATCAGGCACCACTTTCATTTTGACTTTATCAAGAGCTCAGACCTTCCTGGACCCACATCATCTGCTCTTATCAGAACGATGCCCTCTGCTCTCTTTCTTCTGCTTGAAGCGAGAGCCCCTCTCTGCTGCACAAAGGATTTTGCCACCGCTTTCACATGGCTTGCAGCTTCATTACAAGCTTTTTGCACATCTCAGGCTGGAACCTGTAGATGAGAACAGCTTTTTAATGTTTTCTGTAGTCTGTAAGAATTGTGCAATTATTCAACTGAAAGCAGTAAGCATGAAGGGAAAAATATTATTTTCAACTCTACTTTCACTGCACATTTCCAAGATGAGGCAGTGAAGCTTCATTTGCAGTCTGTTACAAAGCAAATCAAGATATATATTTAATATCTAAATTGTGCACAGAAGCAATATGGAAAGAAGAGAAGAAACTGCTGATTATGTAGTTCAAGATGGGGTGAAAAACATGCTGTTCACACGAATCAAGTGCCAGCAGGCAAATGTTGGAATAGAATCATTCCCTGCTCACTTAACTTGCTTTGTGCGGAAACTGACACACCTGTATAAATATTATAGGACACTCACTTGCAATTGAGGTCTCTCATTGCAAAAATAAGGTCTCCAGAATTAGCTTCTGAAGTGCCTGGCACCTAAAACTGCACGATAGTAGAGTGATCTTCCACAAGATGGCTCTCTCTCTCTGTTCCTATTACTGACTCAAACCTATGGAAAGGAAACATAAATAATGTGCAGGACAAAATGAGATTACAGTTTGGAGGAGTAAGAGTGCCTCCACATGGGAACAGAGATGTTTCACTGAATTAGGGCAACCTGTGTGACAGTGGAGAGCAACACATCATGCATTTTCTGCTGACGGTAAAGGGGTTTCACAGGGTGTTGTGAAATTATGTCTTTTGAAAGGCAGGTGCTTCTCCACCTGCAAGCCAAGCTGGTGGCCTCCAATGAAGTTTCATTTTATCAGCCACAATCCCAAGGGGCAGTGCCTAAATTAACAAATATTACTTTTCAGAGCTGACAGAAATGCTCAGCCTCTGGGCTTGATTTAACAGATAGTTCCTGCTCTGCTACAAGCATGGGCAGTGAACCATCTCCACAAATGTAAATTCATACTTGCACTCCAGACTTCAGGGAAAATGAAGCAATAATAATAATAATAATAGAAAGCATTTGCACCAATATATTTTTTCAATATTTTTAGACAGAAGTTCTATTCAATCTCTTACCTTACAGCTATGGAAAAGTATCTTTGTGACATCTGAAAACATGTGATTTTTGACTAGTTTTAAAACCTATTGGACACACTGAGCCCTCTTACCTATATTTGTCCTGGACTACTTTGCATCTTCACCTTATTTTCTGTGAAGTGCACTTTCTTGTACATTGTTCTGTTTAATGTGCTTACTGGAGCCTTCAGAATGTGTGTAACAGATTTGTTTATGGAGTGTTCATCTGCACCTACAGAAAATGAAGTGTCTCAGCAATCTAAAACACATTTGCCTGAAACAGAGATGGTAAGACCTTGCCTTATGCCACCATTTTACAGTACCTGATGATGATATAGATATTTTTCATTGTATAATGTGCATTCCTGCCAAGTATTTAAAGTAGCTCACCTTTAAGCAGTTCCATCAGGTGGATCCAGGACAGTTGTGTTATCAAACAACTGCCCTACTGAGCAAGAGAGAAACAAACAAACATCAAAATAGGAGAGTGGGAATATTTTTCACGCTGTTGCTTCCTTCATCTTCAAAGAGTATTCTGGGACAGGGATAAAAGCAGAAAAAAAACTCCCTACCCCCCATCCTCTTTGCTATACAAAGTGGGAAGAGCTGTGAGGGAAACCTCCAGTTCTGTGGGATTCCTGGCACAAGTTTGGAGCTGGTAAGGTGTGAGCTCCCTAAAATACATTGTGGGAAAAAGCTGGGGCACCAGCTTCCCACATGGCTTATCTAAGACAGCTCACAGCTCCAGGCCAGCTCACTGCTACCATAGCACAAGAGTACATCACTGGCAGCTGCACCAGGGCAGCTGGGACACTGAAATTGCTGTGTAATTTACTCTCATTTGCCCATGCTCATTGCTTCTGGAATATACCATCCTCAGTTGGCCCCATTTTGACAGATGATAAGTGCAGTGTGGTAGGCAGAGACCTTCTTCTCACATCACTGTTACGTGGTCTCTGCAGAGCTATAAGAAGGTACCAGAAGTGTAGACCCACATTTGGCTTGACAATAGCCAGCAGAGAGTTCTCTTACCACACTAGGACTCCTCAGTGAGCATTTGCAGCTAGATTACATCTCTTCTTCATAGTATGAGTACAGGAAACTGCTTACAGAGTCCCCTAAGAATATGGTCTATTAAATTAGCAAAACCAGGATTAGGTTTAAAGCCTAAAAGGAATGAGAAAATTGTGTTTCCTACACATTACAAATTGATATTATTTTTATGTAGTTCAAATTGATTATTGACCACCTGCTCCTTATCATAAACACACTGCTCCCCACCTCATCATTCAGCTTTCTTGCATGCACACAGCACCCTTTTCCAGCACTGTGATTGCCATTGGACCATTTTCCTGGCAAGGTAAAGGAGCTCTGCTCTCTCCATTTTATCTCACCCACACTAAGGAAATCACATTTTGGTCCACATCACAAGATGATAGAGAAACCTGAGCTTTAAGATCAGTTGTCTTTCTGTCCTAGGTGCTTCCAGTCAAAAGTAGGGCACACAGCTGAGAGGTATAAAAATGAGAGGAGATGCCCAAATTTTACACTAACATGTGCACACAACAACAGCACAACACAACACAACAACTGGATCACATCATCCAGTTCTTCCTCCACCAGCCATCAGAAATGGTGACTCAGATCTTGGGGTGTGTACCAAGCTTCTGGCACTCATTTAATAAACAGCTGGAAAATTAGGCAAAGAAGAAAGAGAACTCTTTTTCTTCCATTTTCTTTAGTCCTGGCAAGATAAGCCAGTCATCAGTTTCACTTGCTTCTTTGCAACTCCTTCATTTCCCCAGCACATCAGACAAAGTCTGCTCCTGGTGCTATCTCACAGCTCTGGTACTGACCATCTCCTTTGAAACACTGATCTCTTCAAAATTCCTGTTTTCTACTTGTGCACATAGGTAGCAGCACTACTTATGAATGGAGTGAATGGAGTTCAATTACGACATGGCAAGTTCTACACCGTAAAGTAACTTCTGTTGGGACAAGAGAAAAGGAGCTTGAAATTTATAATGAATGTAAGGACTGACTGGAAGCAATGTGGCTTAGCTCCATTCTGTCAAAAAGGAAGATTTTGAAACACAGGTATATATCTCTCACAGGCTCTCAATCTGTGTTAATTAAAAGTTATTTAATTTTACTGTCAGTTAAGCTCTGTTGCTGAGAGCTCCAAGATCCAATTCTGATGCTACACTGATTCAGATCAATTTGAGGCAATAATCTTATTTTATAGAACCAAACACAAGGTATTCTGAAAAGGAAAAATAAACTAACATTTTTGCTTGCAGCCTTGTAATTTCCCTGAACCATGCTGTGCTGTTGACTTTTAAGCAAAAGTCTTTATTGAAATTCACTAGAAGTTCTATTTAAGAACTGGTGGCAAGATATGGGCCATTGACTTCGGTACAATTACTCCAAGTTGTGCTGCAGAAGTCTGAGATGTAAGTCCCGAGTATGTCATAAGCTTGGGCAGGCTTAAAGATCCATTATACAAATGAGACATTGAACTGAGTGAAAATAGACCCAGAAGTCCTGTGGAATCTGATTGGACCTTTTTTATTTTGGCTTTTGTTTCTTTGGCTTTAATTTAAATTCCAAGATAAACTCAATGTTGTCATTTTATTACAGATTACTTTATACACTTGATACTTTTAAAAAAATTTTAATGACATTTTGGAAGAATCCTGCCTCTTTATTATTGCCAGAATTCTTCAAGAAAACACATTAAAATCCAAGAAAAGGTCACAGAAATGCAAATAGATATGGTTAATTTTTCTCTGCTGGGATATTTCAGTATTTTGGGAATATCTTATGTCCCTAGAGACCCAAAAGGCAAGCCATTTGAAAAGCAGTGTGTATGTAGAAAATCACCAGAATGCCCTGTGGGACCAATCTGAGCCCTTCAAAATCCGCTGGAGTCTGTCTGCTGACTTCAGAGAGTTTCAGTGATAGTCTCCCATGCACATTTTCTAAATCTAAAGAATCATTAGGCTTTCCAAAACTCGCCGTTACTGCCTGCACTTCAACAGATTCAGGAACAACACACCACTAAAGATTGATGCTGTACTGCCCCATGGAATGTCCAATCTGATTTTCTTTCCACGCTGCTGACCATGGGAGCTGCCATACATATGCACTGCAGCAACTGGAATAAATTGCAGGGAGGGAGAAGTGTCGAGGGCTGACACATCAAGGATCTGCTCTTAAAGGAGACTCTCTGCAGTTAAATAACGCCAAAGCAGCATTAAGCCAACAGTCAGAAGAATTTACTGTATATTAACTGGAGTTTGACAGTGAAGGCAAAACACCGATTTTTGGGAATTTTCACTGAATATCAGAAAGTCTCCAGAATACGAAAAGGCTGGTTCCAGATTTGGAACCCAGCACCCGAAATCAAGTGGCCACAGCTGAGATTCATAAAAGCAATAATTGCAGAATTACTTAGGCTGAAAAGAAAAATAAAATTATTACTAAAATGAATTTAAAATCCACGGAGTGTGTATTTTGTTCCCCTGGATCCTGTACCTCTATCTTCAGAGCAAATGAACAAACCCCACTTTTGTACCAAGCAGCGTTAGCACTGTCAGAAAAGTGTAAATGGCTTGTTATGGAAACTGCTATGGCATCTGATGCACATTTCCTCTGTTCAGGGAAAATCTGTTGCGTGTTTTGACATCATTTAAATTAAGCTTGTTCATACAGGCAGTGTCATAAACATCTTACAAAGAAAAAAAGGCAGAAGGCATTAAGTAGCACTACCATGTGGTCTGAAAACTGATCTACTATTTTGGCTGCTGGTTAACTCTGTTTCACACTTACATGAATTTTGGGTGCAGACAAATGCTGAAGAAACTCCATCTGTGAATCAAAAAAAACCCCATAATATAAATATATTAGTGACTTCTGTAAACAATCAGCACACACAATTTTGTTCACAGCATTTTCTAAAGGAAGAATGGATTTTGGAAACCTGTACAAGTATTCATGAATATTACAAAGGAACACAAGTGGTTGACCAAGCTGTATTTAGAGTGGCCAAGCATCTTTCTCAGTTAAAAGCAGGGAATCTCCCACTTGGGAGCAGGAGGACTCACAGTGCCCTTGGAGCACCAGGGATAGGGGAGCACTGTGAGTGGAGCACAAGCTCACTGCTGGAAGCTGCTGCCTGCATGGCTGAGGTGTTCTGAGCAAACTGGGCTGGAGAACTCCCTTCCTGGCTGTTGTGTATAGCAAACAACCCGCCCAATAGCACAGCCTGAGCTGTTGCCTTACAATAAAATCAATTTATGTACAGTAATTTAACAACTATAAGGCACACTGGATTATAAGGCGCACTTTCCAGGTTGTCAGCAAATTTCTGGTACTATGTCCATATATAAGGCGCACCAGACTATAAGGCGCACATTTTTTTTTGCAGCAAGGCTCCGTGTGCAACAAAGTAACAAATCAGTAATGGAATTGTGCGATCCCGGGGTTTACTGGCAGGTGCTCAATTGGCAAACATTTTTCATGGATCAATGTAGCCTTTAAACGCAGCTCCAGGCGCCCTCCCCCTACCACGGGCCCTGGCACTCCCGCCTGCCCCTGGCACAGGCGGCACAACTCTCATGGCTCACAGTTCGGGGTTGGCAAATTTCCGAACTTTGTCCATATATAAGTCGCGCTGGGTTATAAGGTGCACTTCCAGGTTTCGATCAAATTTTTAGTCAAAAGGGTGTGCCTTATAGTCGTGAAATTACTGTAGTTTGGCGACTGAACTGAGGCGTTCTCATCTCAGCATTAAATATTTGGAAAGATTTTACCCACTTTGTACCCTTTTAAAGGGCAGAAGAACTTTTCTCATTTGAAAGACAAGAATCAGTTTAGATCTCAAACTATTTACATTTTCTGACCTAGTTCCAGGTCTTAGCCCCCGTGCCTTATTGAATACTTTCTATTTTATCTAATTTAGGAATTTGGCCTCTCACTCAACCTCATTTCTTCATATGCATAAATACTTATAAGAAGCATGAAAACCTTTTCATGTAATGAGAACCTTCTCAAAGTGCTTGGAATTCCTGAAAATTTTTTCTTCCTGGAACATGGATGCAAGAAGCTGGCTTGAACTCTTCACACAAAAGTCTGATGATCTTCTTAACAGATATCTCCAAGCTATAGCAGCTAACACATATTTTATGTGTGAGATGGCTCAGAAGAATCAATTTGGTTCGCTAAGGTTCCAGTAAAGAAACTACAGCTACAATCGTTTTTGTTTTTGTTTTTTTTTCCCTTACTGTTTTCTTGCATAACATTTTTTTTTTCTTATCATTGCTTATTTTTATGCAGAACATGTTTGCTTATTTGCTATGGTCAGTAGATACTTTATTTTAATTACTTCAAAGGTAAATGTATTTGAAGACACTTGGCTCTCATTCCAGGTAAGAAAAACAATTAATATAATGGCTTTAGAACTGTACAGGGAAAAAAAATCAAAAACATGAGCTGCCAACACTTAAACCCCCCCATATATATTAATAAATATACTGTTTATTTTGCTTTACCTTCACCTTTTTCCAGTGAATATGGTAGTGGCAACAAGTCAACTTACTTGCTACCTAAACTTACAAAAGGTTACTGTGCAGTTATTTATCAACTGTGAACCTACAACTTCATTACTATAATTGTGTAATATCCAGCCAATTGACTCCTGGGGTAAATGCATATTTCCTTTGCGCTTCCCACTCCAACACATATTCAGTGTTACATTTCTGTTGTTACTGTCTGTGTGTAACAGCAGCACCTCCAAGGCTGTTTAGAGATCAGAATGCCACCACTGCTGACACTGGCCAATCAACTAATGCAACATTCTTTAAGAAAGTGCTTTAAGAAAGTGATATGTGAGAGATATATTTGTTGTAAAACAAAGTGGCAGAGAAACCTCATGTAAAGTAGACCAGATCATTCGAAGATGGACAGGAGGAGCTAAATCATAATCTAACATCAATCACTCTAATTTCAATCAAATCTGTGAAGTAACACCAACCCACGAGAACGCTGCCTCTCCTTCCATAACAAATGATGTGCATTTCATAATGTATATACAAACCAGAAACTCAGGATACTGATACAGTCTATCCATACAGGTATCGATACCACTCAACTTTGAAGGTTTCAAAATTCGCTAATAGTCCTACACAAATACTACATATGTTTTCTATGAAACTGAATCAATATCTAGTGCATTGAGGCACTAAGCAGCTGAATAATTTCGGAGTGTTTCCATGTCAAAGGAGACACCAGTACTGAGCCCCTGGCTGGCAGCACACAGGCCATGTTCTCCACAGCCCACTGATGCTCCCCAGGGCACTGCTGCTGCCCAGCAAGGCACTCTGCAGGCAAAGCCCATGTTCCAAAGGCAAATAAAGCATGGAAGCTTTGTTATTCAGCCTTCCAAGGGAAACCTAATACCTTTTTGTCGTGTAAATGTGCTCAAACTACATAAAAAATTCCTTTCTGGACACAGGTGAAAGAGAACAATTTTAGAGAATTATAAGAAAGATGTAACAGGGTGCCTCCTGATTTACAGCTAATAGGACTGTCCTGAAATCCAGTATGGACACGTCTGTTTCTTCACTTAAAACCATTTCTGGGAATATATTTACTGCCCCCATCCTCTCTTAGATTCCCAATCTCTTCAAGAGCTTGTAAAAAGAATTGGTTGGCAAATAGAATTTAATTGCATTAAATAGCAAATTAATCTTTTCCCTCTAGTTATCCTACATTGTCTCTCCACACCAGAAAACAATGTGAAATATAGCCACACACTGACTGGAGCTTCATTGTAAAAAGTTATTCCAGGATATTGGCTTCTGTCCAAAAGGTAAGAGTAACGGAGGTAATTTAAATATGCTTGAGCACAGCAACAAATCCCTAAGCTCCGTTGTTCTCTTTGTCAAAACCCATTCTTTCAGAAAATCATTTTCTTTACTCATTGGACAACAAAATGCATTGTCAAGAAATTTTATAGCAATAATTATAAAAGATGTCCATTTGAACCCATTGAGGTCTTACTGATTTTATAATACCCAGCAGACCTCCCTGCAGGAGAACGCTATATTTATGTTAGCAATATATGCGAGAATTGAGATCGTAAAATTAAATGACCACATAGAACTGTCATTTATATGATGAGCACCTACAAACGTGAAGGCTGGTTTATCTTGCAAGATAGGGTAGAACTAAATGGTCCACTCTCAGTGAATGCTTTTAATCACGCATTTCTTCACTGCTTCTGCAATATTACACTTGAAGAACTGGTGAGCAGTTTGCTATGAAATGTTAAATGGCTACTGGCAGTGCAAGCCCGATGGAAGTGCTCACTAAAATAGAAGTACAGTACATATTGTATGCAATTGTTTTATGAGAGACATTATGGTTACTAGAATAACATTTCACCATTACCTACCGCTGAGAGAAAAGTCGTTAAGATATTTGGGAAGCCAGTGTAATTTTTCAGCAGAACTACAGTAGCAGACCTCAGAATAGCTTCTGTACAAAAAGGCTAGCTGTCTCAAGAAAACAACTCAAGTCTTTGGTGTCATTTTATTCATAGGAGTTTATTTTCAGATTCCAATGAGAAAGTTGTTGCTGCTGGAAAGTGAACAATTGAGCCTTAACCCTTATTATAGCAGCGCAATTTTAGAACCAGTGCAATAAATCTTGCAGCAGTGTTTCCATTAAAAATCTCTTTTCTAAAGAGATTTTATGGTGTGTAGTTTCATTCGGACACTTTTATGAGAGATTTCTTTAAACTATGATTTTAAAACTAGGGAGAGATTAAGCACGTGTTTAAGCACTGTTAAATAATTAGGTGGAAATAAACAAAAGTCACTGCTGTCATCTCAGCCTCTTCCATGGTTTTGCAAATACAGAACAGAAAATTCCCCTAAAAATAGCAGGGTCCATGCTGGACAGGGTTCACTTCAACACCATCAATGGAGCAGCAACTGCCCATTTTTCACATTGCCATTAACATATTAAAAACTGGCTCACAGACACACATATGCCTTTCCACCCTGACTGTTTCCAGTAAATATGCTCTCCCTCTTCCTACAACTGTACTCTAATGATATGATGAGGCATTGCAGCTTCAAGGTGCAAACATTTTGAACAGAAACAGCCACTATGCATCACCTAACTAAATCCTTTTCTCTATAACAAGAACAGTAATGACCTATTACAGTATTATCACAAGGTAACAAGACATAAGTAACAAGGCCCACTGCAACCAAACACCTCTAGTTGTCAATGTTTCCAGAGGAAACAATGACTTCTGGTTAACCTGAGCTGACAGGAGATCTCATGAAAGCCCCATAAATGACACAGGCCAGCATTAAATGAACTGCTGTTTTAATCTTGCTTCTTTCTACAAATCTGTCCATGACAATCCCAAAATGGTGTCGTTTCAACAGGATTTTCTATTTATCAGATTTGGAAGAAGGTAATTTTGTTATTAGATTTCTTTTAATCTGATATTGTGCAATTTCCACCACATATTTAACAACACAATTAAGCAGACCAACTAGATTCAAGCTCAAGGAAACAATTGCCAAGTGATCCATTTTCTAAGAGAAGAATAAATCTATTGAAGCTCCATCAAATACAAGGCAATTATTTGACACCATATGAGAACAGATTATACTGGGGAGTATTTTGTCTACAAAACTTTGTGAAAACATCCATGTTTCATTGTCTCTGAAAGAATTCAGTTCTCATGAACTGAGGTTTTCCAGTAATTTGTTGTAAGTGGAAGTTTATAAAGTTCTATTCTAAAAAGCTCATTCTAATCTGAGAGGTTCCCAGATTCTGAATAATATTACAGTATGGTTGGTCCTATGTCTGCAACTTCCAAGTAAAACAAAATACCTATCTACAGAAACTGAAATTGCATAGAAACACAGTTATTTACTTGCCTGGATCTCTCTGATGATTACACCTCCAATTCATAGCCCTTCACTCCTCTGTAAGATTTCATGCACATGTACATGTCCAGAATATTCTCCAGGGTAGCAGCTTCCTGAAGTTCTCTGTTTGGAAGACTAAAGCAGGGTAGAATGAACATCCTGGATTACTTGATAACTGTCAGGAGCAACCCCAAAAGGGAAAAATACAACACAGAAAGCCATGGTTAAAATTAACTTATTCTCTAGCAAAGACACATCCAGCTGAATTGAAGCTTCTGGCCAAGGTCATCCTGTTCAGAGAGACTCAGGCTCCATTGCTACCATAACACTCTAGGCTTGCATCATTATATTTCTCATATTGCAAACATTTTAACATATGCTTGATTCTGCCATTATGAGTAATTCTTATAGGTCTTCCTCTAGTACAAAAATAACTCCCAAAAGTGTCCATTCACTTGAAGAGGTGCTTAAGCCACTGTCAGTTTTCCTACTCGCATCCATCACCCCTTTCTGCACAACTCCTCGCGATTACCAAGTGATTTGTGAACATCTGTAGTTATTCATGCATTGTGAATTTACAGCAGTTATTGATACCAGAGCAAAAAATTTAGAACAGACCTAGATGTTTAGAACCACAACAGAATATAAAAGAAATTTATACTGGAAAGATTGAAACATTCTAGAACTTAACAATTGAACTCTAATGTTATTAACATAAGGGTTTTAAAATAAAACATTAAAAAGTAAACTTTTTCTTACACAAATAATAGCCAAGTACTCAAAGTAACTGGCATTATATTACAAAATTACTCCTTGTTCAGCAGAAAGCTAATTTTGAGAACTTTATTTTCAATTAGCTGCAACTGTACGTACAGATGTGTCAACATCTGTATTTAATTCTCATACTCATTTCAATTCCATGAAATTAATAACTGCATTTATTAAAGCTATATTTTTACTTCCCTGTCTCCTAACTTAATGAATTTGCTTGTGTTAGAACCAGACAACCAAATCAGATATACATCCATGCACTAAACAAAAGTATTTTCCCTTAGGTCTTAACAATGAATAAATTTTGCTTTTATTTTAAAATTCAGTTATAAACATTTTTCCTCAGGAAAGCATTCATTCTCTTTCTTAGGACTTTTCAGAATAATTGTGAATACAGATAAACATAAACAAATGTTTTGTCGATAAAGCTCATCTGTTGTGCCAGAAGGGTGTGCTCTTCATCATTTTTAATTTAGAATGCTAATTTTACAGAATGTGAGAATTCAGAGATAGCTCTTCACAAGCTCTATCCCCACTAAAGTTCTCTCTGAAAAGTTAATAACTTTAACAGTTTCTCTATTGATTTCATTTGGCTTTTCCTAGGGATTTTAGAGTTTCACAATATAAAATCCTTAAAATTGCAAGAATTCAAAAAGAAGTTGCTAAAATTTCCCTCAATCAACTAATAATATAGAACAACTAAATGCCCTACCATGGTTTCTAAAATTTAGCCATCAATATCACTTAGCAATAAATTTCCAGAATTATATCTTAAAGCATTAAATGACATAAATTAAACTTAAAACACTTGCTGCATTACCTGTTTCACTGGTTGGATGTAGAACGACACATCTTATGCAACTTACAAATGAGTGACTCAGTCCACCTTTTAAAAGTTTAAAAATTTTCAAGCAAAGCATGAGGAGGAGAGACAGTATTGGCTCTTATGCCATTTACAAAATTTCCCCTGAAAAGACACTTTTCATAGCTATAGAATCTTAAATTTAGTTCTTCAAATGGGCCATGCAAAGCCGCTGCCTCATTTTTACAAGAGCAGTTCTTAGCACATCATTATAATGCTGAACAGCAATAGTTTCAATTGAATTTGAGAAAATACACAATTCAACCCAAAAGTGGAGCTGGGATAATGTGATGAGTAAACAGCATTACTTGTTTAGGTAGTCAAAGTTCACCAGGCATTCAAACCCTAAGGAAAACTTAAAGTCAATAAAGAGGAAGAGATAGCACATAAAAATTAAGTAATAAAATTTGTGCAAGGCAAAATATGAGCTGATCAGTTATCTGTGCCTGTGGGATAGTTTTGCAAACGTAAGCCTTCAGCCTGCAGCATGCTGGGATGGATTCTGAGCTTTCTGTGGTTATCATGCACAGATCCACTTAAATCAATAAAGTTATGCCAGAATTTTGCCCATGTGAACAAAACAGTGACTGCTGCCATGCCCTTCTAAAGACTGGGAAAAAAATTCTTCCTTCCCAGATTGGTTTCACTGGTTTAGCAGACTATTTGACTATGCTATTTATGCAGAATTTAGAAATTGCGAAGATCTGGGATCAGATTCTCTTCTTTGCTGCAGAAATTTAATGCTGGCAAAGCTGCCTATAGGTCCATTAATAAGCATTAAATATTTATTAATCCATAGCAGGTAGCAATCATCTTAAATTTTAAACTCATTATCTTGTTGCATTTCTTCTCGGCATTATGCACTTTGGAGCATTACTCAGTTTCCATTCAAAAGCTTTCAGGTACTCTCAGCTATTTTCAACAACCTAGCAAAGACTATGAGTACTTTTCTGACATGAACTTGCTGAATTCTTAGATTTCTATAGAAATGGAGTTAAATGCACTTAAAAATGTGGGCAAAGAAAGGTGCAGATACTAAAAATTCTGTATTAAACCTGCAGCAGCAGCCTCTTCTCAGTCTGCTTTGAGCCACCAGGTCAGCATCGTTCCTTTGGAAACTACAGGGCATCCAAAGGACTGTGTGTTTCATACTTTTTACCCCTTGAACAGCTAACTCTCTTGTAGAGGGCAAATAAAATTCTACATTCCTTTCAAGAGTGTATTGCTGTAGCACTCTAGTTGTGATATGGACCACTTGCTGCAACTTTGCTACTAAATTTAATGCTGACTCCCAAAAGGGGAGAGGTTTCTATTCCCATTGCCCCAGCAACATCACTCAGTCTTGTTCAACAGCTTTTGCAGCACTAGTCAGGATGCAACAGTTTAGAGTTTGTGTCAGATTTAATGTAATAATATGTCACTTAGTTTGAAGTACTTAAATTCAGCTTAAAGTACAGAAAACTGCTGCAAATCCCAGAGAAACAAATCTCTCATGGCAAAACAAACACTGGCTGGAATCTCACAGGGGTTTCAAGCCCAACTCTCTCTTCAAGGGAATCATTTGGAGTGAGGAAGAAATTTCTTGTTTTAGACAACTGACATGGCAATAGTCATGTGGTCGTCAGCATCACCATCCAGTCCTTTAGGCAAAATAAGGCTGGGAATTTACACACTCAGAAATCATAAGAAATAATCAAATGGTTTTGTGTATAGGTGGCTAAAAGATCTCAGCTTTTCCAGCCTAAGGAATGACTTGATGTTATTTGTAGGAGAAAGGAAAACCACTAGAGTTTTGCAGAGCAAGATACTTCACAGAAGAGTTGCCATTCCCTCTGGCAGATGACTTGAAGGAAAATACGTTTAAGAACTAGGCTAAAAAGAGTGAAGCTAAGTTTCCACCAGGCATACCAGGAGATACCCACCACATAATACTCACAATTTAAATGTAAAAGAGTACAGTTAGCTTCACCCACTGCTCTCTACACTTGAAACTGATCAAAATTATGTTGGTTTGTGATCAGTCACAATATGTTGGTTCTGTTCACACACAAAATCAATAAATTTTTTTTTTTTCCAATCACAGATTCTATTATTCCAGTTTTGCAGTATGGTGAGGTGCCATAGTGATAGAAGGGATGTAAGGAAACAAAAGAAATATTAAAACTGTAGAAGTTAACTTCGTAGCTATTTGAGATAATAACAGTTGACTTCACTGCTTCCTATGATAATTAATTTTTTAAAATCATATTCAAAAAAAGGAATCAGAAAAAAAATGTTAAACTAATTACTTAGGACCCACCATGTTTAACTGGCAAAGTGTTAGACTTAAATTATTTGCCTCCAGTGACCCCTGAAAAAGGCTTATTTTTGCAGTTTGAATATAAAAAGCTTAGAAATGCTAATCATTCCATCTGGAAATCAGAATCATAAACTGCTAGATTAATGAATGTTACAAGTAGCTCTCACATGCAGAATAGTAAAGATATTGTTAGCAATTTGTTTTGACAAAAGTGATTAGAATATTTATTTTTGCTAACACTTCTCCTACATGCGGACCTGGAAAAATGAAACTTGTTTGTATAATACAGTAATAAAAATCTTTATTAAAACTCAGAATGTTGCTAAGTTAATTACATGATATTACCAAGAAAGGGGATAATCAAGAAATCCTTCATGAGTTCATAATCTGTAAAGCAAACAATTCTTCTCTGGTCTGATCTGTAGTGCCACTTAAAGTTATTTTAAATGGAATTGCTAGTTTTTACTATTTATTATTACACTGGAAGAAAAAGCAGAATTGTTGATTATAGTTTCTTCTGATCATAAGAAATGCAATGCAAGAGCACCTAAACCATTATGGATTTTTTAGATTACATTGCCTACAAATAGTGCTTCATGAATGAGAGAGGGAATTCTGTAGAGGGTGTTTTTGTCATCTGGCTTGTACCTGCTTATTTCATTATGTGTTACACAGGCTCAGAAGTCTAGAAAGTGTTTTCTTGGAGAAAAGAAAAATCTCATTTTTTAACAGTACTGCAATTAGTTGAAATTAAAAAAAAAAAAAAAGAAGAAGAAAAAAAAAGAAATTGTAGGTGTTTTAACAGACTAAAATCTCATCTGTGATGACAAACTCAGCTGTAGGATTTCACCCCCATTTTGCTTTCAGAATTACCACTAGTGAAGAAAAAAAGGCAAAACTTAAAAGCAGTTATTCACAGATTCCTTGTTCAGTAGGAACCATGTTCAGAGCTTCCAGGGCAGCACAGACTAAAGATGCAACACAATGAGTTCTATCTCAAGCTCCTTTCTTGTGGCGGAGGTATAGGAAGATATGCCACCCTGATTACAAGCAATAGAGGATATCTTAACCCCTTGAGTACCAGGGATTAATTACTCTCACTGTATAAACCAATTAAGCTTTATTATGCCTTTCTCTCCTAGATTGAAGAATCCACCTAATGTCACAGAGTTTTTTTTCTTCTACAGAAATAATAATGCTAGGTTACATATAAGACAGTTTAGGTGAACCATTTCCTCTTATGATGTTTGATCCCAAAATCCAAGCTCCAGCTCTGCTCCAGGTTTCCCCTGTAGGCTTCCTACTGTAGAGAGCACACTAGCAAGAGTCTACAAGCCCTAAAGCCTTTCTCCAGCCTTTAAAGCCTCCACAACCAAGAGTCAAGTTTTCCTGCAATGAGCAGGAGCTTGACTTGAGCGTGACTGAGTCCCCAAGTCTGAATACAGAAAGTACAGAGTACTGGTTTCAGAGTAAAATGTACTTTTGACTTCGATGGAGTTTTAGAAACTTCTAAGTCGATAGTCGTAGGGAGGGGAAGAGGAGAGGAAATGCTGCAGCAGCTTTGGAGAAGTTAAAGGTCTATAATTTGGAATGTTTTCGTGTCTCCAGGGATATGTGGACAGCGCTGGTACACATGAATATTTTATTGTGCAGAGTAGGCAGGGCTTCCTCAGCAGTCACAGCTTCTCTGATTACTAGCAAAGCAAGCACTAATTGAGGTGAAGAGCAGGCTCAAGACAACTGTGAATTTTGCTGTTAGGAGGAAACTGCAGTTGTGCCCAGTCATATCCACACTCAAGGAGAAGAATCCATCCTTACATACCTACAACATTTGTCCATCAAAAAAGAGGAAAATGGGAAAGTACATGTCAAATCTGCTAGAAAACTCAGAATTAAGACAGTCCCCATCTCCTCATTTGTTTGGCATGGCTCTGTTTTTGTTATCAGGTTTGGTTGGTATCTGCAAAGCAATGTCAGCACCTTCTCCAGGCAAACAGCTGCCTCTGAAACATTTGGGGCCATCTCTTGGCAGCTGCTTTTCAGTGGTACATCAGTGAAGCACTGCCTCTCTAAAAGCAGCAGCTGCTGATTCTGGTGTGGTACATAACAGCTCGCTGCCACAACAGGTTGGGTCCTGCAAGAAAATGGGTTTGTCTGGCCCAGATCATTTGACAATTGCTACTGTATGAATAATTCAGTCCACAAAACCTAGGAAATGCAAGCAAGCGAATAAACCAGCAAGCTGTGAGCTGCACTGGACAGCCAGCAGCAGCCCCAGGTCAGCCAAAGGGTGTGACAGCTGCTGGCTGATGGTGATGGTGCCCACTGCAGGCTGACTAATGGAGAGCCAGCAGGAGGCTCTCCAGGAAGACATTCCCATGTTTCAGACTTGTCATCCCTGTCTCTTCGATTTGAGTTGGCAAAATTGGTGTTCAAACCTATTAAAATATGTCCAGCATAACTCTTCCTCTGGATTAACTGACCTGATTGCAAAGGACACATTTGACTGAAGCCATGCAATCTTCTCACAATTGAAAGAACCTTTAGCTACATCTTGCTTGCCTTTGGCTTTTGGGTCTACAATTCTGTATGAGAGAGAGCTTCACAACTTTGTTCAAGAATGTTTCTTCAGCTTTAGTTTTGAAAATACATGGAGGAAAGATACATTAATAGAAAGGAGTAAGGATTCCTTCTCTGTCCTTCAGTATGTTTTCCTGCCCTTCTTTCCTCTGGAAAGGAGAATACATTCAAAGAGAATTTTGCTGCTCCTGAGATGAATTTGTTCTGCTCATCAATTCAGAAATACTGTCCAAAAGAGGAGATGACTGCTGCTCCATCCCAGGCTGCCTGGTGGGCTGTCTCACACCTTTGGCTGCCCACCTGCCCAGGCTCACAGGCAGCAGCCTGGAAATCTGGAGCCCCAGACCCAGGGTAGCCCACCTGGCAGAACAACCAAACAACCTCCACATCCTGTGCCTCTCACTTCAGAGCTGGCATGCTTCCAGGAGCTCCCTGGGTGAACCAGCAGGAAACCAGGTTGAAACTTTACAGGTTTCCAGAAAGAAATTTGTCAAATTGGACTATTTGCATGGACTATTCAGATGAATTAGCTGCCCCACCACTAGAAGTTTTCTGACTGAACCTGCTCTGCTTAGTTAACACAGTAGCCAGTAAGTAATTCACACAGAAACAGGGAAAAAAAAAATAATAAAACATCTCTGTAAAACTGCAGTTGTTGGGGGCATGATCCAGGCCAGAAGCATTTATAAGGCTTGCCATTAAGGCTTTCCACACTTGGGTTCTCATTGCTTCTTCTATGCTATTCTGCTCACCACAATCACTCCATCACACACTGTGCCCTATTTTCCTAGTGTAAGTAGTGCCTCTAGTCAGGGATACTATTCACCTTTGGGCACTTTGTTCTTCACCTCAGCTACCCACAGAAATAAAAAAAAAAAAATCAGGCTATCAGTTGAGACACTTAAATTGTATTCTTTACACAGGAAGTCTACTTGCAATGGTAGTTTTGTACATTTTATTTCCTCAGATAAATGAACAGAATATGTTGGCTGCGATTGAATTTGCCTTGATAATTACTGACACTTAGCAGGACTTAGCTTACCTGTGTATAGAAGTAAATTAGATCATTTTTTCCCAGTTTAAACAGTCAGTGTGGGGTTTCTGAAATAATCAGTATCTGGATGTAGAGCTGACCAACAATGACTAAGTAGCAACCCTGTTTTACTTGGGACCATTCATTTTCTTCCTTATGAATAGAATGATTCCAAAACACTTAGATAACCTCTCTTCCAGTGAATTAAGAGGCTTAGCTTGCTCTCAGATGGTTAACTAAGAATCTCTTACAGTCTGGATGCCCACTTCTGTTGCAGAGGTTATTTCTTCTCATGGCTAGGGTCAGCCAACAGCAGGAAAAGATGAGGGACTCTCTGTTGCACAAAGAGAGAAGTGAAAAGCATTTACAAACCAGGGACCTAATCACTGAAATTAAAATAAAAGAGTGCAGAAGAGATGAGCACAGTAAGCAGAATCCAGCTTTGATGAAGAATTCTTGTAAGAAGAGATAGCCTGCCACCATAACAAACAAAAGGAAAAGAAATACATTGATCCTTTAAAGCAAATGAGAAATTGGTTTTGCTCTCAAGAGGAAAGGAGGATGGGTGAGAAGGCAGGCAGGCATCTATGAAAACAGGAAAAAAAATTGTGTGGAAGAGAAAGTTAATGAGTGCAATAAAGGGCAGGAGATAAGTGAATGGATCTTTAGACAATTTATTAAGAAATAATGATCTTATTCCAAAATATATACAGATTTATTACATTTAGGACTACTGACTGTCCTTTGGCAGACCTGCTTCACACAGGACACTAACGCAATTTCCTGCCAAATTTTGAGGGTTTTTTTTCTCCAAAGTTCAAATGGGAGGGAGTTGGACCACTTTTCAGTCTGCCCTTTGCTTCTTGGCCACACCAAGAGTGTTTTGCCAAATCTTCCTCGTCTCAGCCTATCCAGAGCTGATTTCCCAGGCTCTCATGGTCTCTACTGAGCAGCGTACTGGATGTGCTGAATAGGACTCGCTCCCAAGCCTATATTTTGTGTATGTTCTGCTAAGCCAAGTCATCCCCTGACACACATGCACACTGAGCATCTCTCCCGGCACAAGGCAGCTGTGTGCACATGCTTCCCCAGCCAGTCCTAGCAGCGCTTCTGTACCCTCCTTCCTCCACATGTAACAGGCTCACTTTCCACACAGCTCCCCTTGAATGCATATTCACAGCTTGTGCCAGCGCTAAAAGTACCACAGAGCACAGGCACATTTCAAGGGAGACTTCCACAGCCCTCTGAATCACCATCCTTCTAGGTAAATAAGCCTCTGATGACCCATACTGTATGTATGGCATTATGCTGCATTTGTGATTCAGATGCCTGCTCCAAATCCAAAGCACACACACAGAGTACTAAGAGAACTTTCAACATAAAGGAGGTATAAAAGTGGAGCTGATTCACACTCTCAGCCGCAATCAAACTACCAGAGGATGCTGAATGATTCCCTCTGCTCTGGTTTTGGATGTCATTATCTGACCTCATTTCTTGCTTGTGGCATTTTCTTGGGCAGCTCAATGCTCACATATTATCATCAAGCCAGCCGCACTCAAAGTCATACAAATGTGAGTGTATGTGTATGTCACTGAAGGGGCATAAGGGGTGGGGTAAATTAAAGGCTTTTGAGTATTACTGATTGAGAAAGAGAGAAAACAACATTTAAAAGCCTTTTAAATTGCTATTCCTTCCTTTTAATCCTAAATTTCTCTTTGTTTTGTTTTATGCAGCTGGCTGAATGATGGCAGAGTGGCTTGCAATTATCTGGATGACATTAGATGCCAGCTGAAATGGACACTAAAGGAAGAACCCAACATCCTGCATATATAATTTCTACTCCATCTGGCATTGAACCAAGGCAACAAATATACATTCCTTCCCCCACCAGCCCCAGTAAATCCCATGGCCATTGAGTGCTGCTATGGAAACAAAAGCCCAGGACGTAGGAAGAATTTGGATATACGCAGTTTCCAAAATGTTGGGGTAGAGTTTTAGATTGAAAACTACATGCACCTGTAGGTAACTCCCACAAGCTCTGTACACTAAACACTTAAGTGTACACCACAGACCTGGGCTTGCAATGCCTGCAGAATTCTGAAGGGCCCTAATTAATCTGATGGCTTTCATTTTCAGCCATTGCATGGCTTATTCAAATCACAGGTACTTCTCCACCTGTTCTGTGAAGCTTACTAAAACAGACCTTAGAAACTGAGCACAGCTGTCAAAATAATGTTGTTGCATTCCTGAATCTGTTCCAAAGATAGATATCCCAGAGAAATGTAAAAGTTATATTCCTGGTTTTTAGCACGCTAGGTAGTTCATAGCAGTTTAGTAAATCAAATATTCCATATTGCTAGCTTAATAAGATGGGGAGTCATGCACGAAATGACTGCCAGGTTAATAACACAGGGAGCCATGCATGGCATGTATTTGCATATAATAGCACAGAATGTTCCCCTAAATCCTTTAAATTGCTCATCAGTTCTTAAATAGGCATTTAACTAAGCCTTCATCCAGAATCAAAAAGAAAGAGGAAGCCACCTACAACTGAAAGGAATGATGATAAGGAGTAAGTTAAACCTTAAATGCCATCTTGTAGAAAAAGCTGGAAATCTGCACTTGCAAACAAACCAAAACAATTCAAACCATAATTCCTACAGCTAAAAGTAAATGGATAAATTTGTTTAGAATAACTCTTAAAACGAAAACTAAATGTATTGTAATAGGAAGAGATGACAGAGGGAAAACACCAAAAGCCTTGAAACCTAACTTGGAGCAACATGCAGAGGTGATGACAAAGAGAACAAAATTTGTGCCTGTTATTTTCCTGATGACTCACAGTCAGAGATTGAAGATTTTTGCTTGGTTTCCTTTTCCAGAGCCCCTTCCAGACAATGGCAATATGTACAATCCTTTACCTTCTAGGCTTAGTTTGTAGGAGCAGCTGAAGAAACAGGACACTAAAACCTGAGCTACAGATGGGAAGCCAAGGTGAAGAGAGAGTATAGACTCTCCTTAAACAATAGTTCAGGAGAGGTGCGTTGCTGTGCCAATCCATGCTTAGAATCAAAAAAGTTGTTTCAATTTTGCATTTTTCTTTTAATTTTTTTTTTCCCTGTTGCCTGTTATAACTGCTTAGGTAACCAGCTCTTCAGGGCAAGGACATGCTCCCAAAATGTTCCCACAGGCATGCCCAGGAGCTTTCATATCATTGCAATTAACAGTCCAATTTGCATGTTGTTTAAACAGCTTCAGGCCCAAATACCTGGAACATGCAAACACACACACACTGAGGACAAAATGCTGGCTGAAGAAGTTTCTGTATCACTTCAGCAAGTGGTATCTCATGTAAACACTGCCATCATACATGCTGTGCTGTGCAGAACAAGTATTTTCTTCTGGATGCTGAGTCATTCTTCCCTCTACTTTCACAGAAGGAATTCCTCAAGAGTATTATTTTATAAATAGCTGGATTTAAATGCCCATTACTACAATCTACAGATAACTTGCAAATATGAGTCACAAATTTATATAACCAAAGTTTCTAAATCTAATCAAAACATATATTACCCTTCCAACATGCAAAAAGATAATACACTTATTTATTACTATGTTTGGATGTAAAGAGCAATTTTAAAAACTAATTTAAATTTACCAAGTAGGGAATAGAGAACCTTCAGCTTTCACACTGTCACTGCAAAAGGACAAATAATGTTCACCAGCTGCTTTTCCTATGACTCACTCAAGTAGTACTAAAGAATAAGGACAAACAATTAGATTTCTGTAAGCAAAAGCATTAAGATATATCCATTGCCTCATAAGCCGAGACCATTTCATTTAGGGCAAGTGCCTTTGCCTAGACTACAGAGAAAAATATGAACTCACTTCCCCCCGCCCCCAGCTTCCATCCACTTCACTGAAGTATCGGTTTCAAAGCTTAAGCTACTGAAATAATAATCAGTTGATTATTCTCTTTCTTCTTCATAGAATAAAAAATACAGATGTTTTGTTACTGGCACTTTATGTATACCAGCTTGTATTTAAGAAAAGAAACATATAAGGCTCCACAGACATACTGATTCATCCTTTTTGTAAACGGCGAAATATCTCTTTTTGTCTCATCAGAGACCAGGTACTGCTGTAAGACAAAAGGCTGACTGTGGTTTACTTGTGATTAATTTCCTACAGAATAAAGTCAAAATCATATCCAGAAATACACTTGAAAGTCTTTAGAGATTCCTGCTGTCCCAAATAAAACTGCTTTACACCATAAGAAATATGGGAAATAGTACTCACCTCTTGAAGTAGATGAAGCATAATGGCACACAATATGAGATTCATGCAAATGGCCAAGAAAGATATTTAAAAGAGTTTTCCTATACCATTAGTCTTATTAATAACTGGATTAATATGTTTCTTTGAGTATGTGAAATGTTATCAAGGAATGTATAAATGGATACTCTTCAATACTAACAAAAAAACGGACATTATCTATACCTGATGTCAAATGCACTGAGTAAACAAGAAAGAAAATACCACCTCTTTCCTCTAAAACACCTGCAGACACAGTACCTGGATGCTTTCTGAGAAAGATGCCTTTACATTAATGAAACTTTTATCCTTTCTACAGGAGATTTACCATTTATTTTTAGCAACTGGATATCAGAAATTCCTTCTATAGTATCAAGGTGTAGCAGTTGTGAGCAACCACAGTAACAACCTATATTTTATTAGCTAAGAAATACTTCTATTTCTTCAGAATATACCATGCTTTAAATTCTCATTTCTTTTCAACTAATGCTCGAGCTAATACATGTACTGTAGGAAAGGCTTTTATTTGTAAGTATGGTCTTTTGTGTTAAGAAAGATAAATGTCAGACTCATTAATTATGTATCTATAATTAGATACTGCTGAAAACGAGCTGAAACTTGTTTTGACATCTTCTTTGAAGAATGTATTTGTACATTGCATGTAACATTGCATATATGCATTTGCAAAACCTGAAGTAGCTGAATGGCAGCAATGTACAAAAGCCAGTAAGCTTTGACAGGGTAAACAAAATCAAAGCACAGCTGAAGCACAGACTAACAGGAGGGAAATTCATGTGAGATAGCTTGCCCAGAAAAAAGCTAAATGGCCATCAAGAGGAAAGGAAGTCTCTGACCAGGAACACATGATGAAAGCTGTACTTTGTTGATTGCAGAAAGTTTGCTTTTAAATACACCCTTCTAAGTGTTTAACTAATTTCCAAGAGGCTTGATTGTACTTCGCCCAATTTCAGGGGGTTTTTTCCTACTAATCTGGAGATGGATTGCACCTTAGGGCTGAGCCAGGAACATGGGGTGCGTGCTTAAGCGGCAGGAACCCAAGAGAAAGCGTGGGAGGTGTTGTGCCTCAGCCACAAAACATCTCCCTTCCCCCACAGAGGCACAGGAGACAATCAGCCCTACAGTTAACTGTGAGTTTAAGTATGGAAACCAGCAGTGTGCAAAACGTACTGCAGGATGGAAGCAAACTCTCTTCTGCCTTTTATGCAATCTAGGGATTTAAAGAAGTAATGCCAGCAACCTTTCTTGAGTGGTCCCATGCATGAGGAAACCACATGTGAATTAATAAAGGTAATAACAGTAGGAGTATCGAAGAAGACTCAAAGAACTCTCAAGGTTTTCAAAGGATAATTATAAATGGTCTGACAAGGCTGTTTCTGAGACAATTCAGCCTTATCACAGCTGCTGGACTTTTCCCAGCATTTAGGTGCTGTTGTGATAAGAAAAGCTACACTGTAAAAAGACCTTCCTACTCAAAAGAGTATTCTATATTCTCTGAGTCATTCCTGATAGCTTTACTGACAAGACAATTCATTAATACTGATAGCATGGCAGTGCTAATGCAGCTCCCGGAGGGAAGGCTGGATCCCAGTTTGTCTCACCATGCTGGAGGGATGACTGGCGCATAGCCCAGATCTCTGCTAGAGGCGCAGAGTAGGGGCATGCAGGAAACCATTCCCAAATACCTGTGATTAGGCACAGTCACTACACTTCTCTTACGGACAAACACAAAAACCTTTCAAAACCAACCAAACCCCTTGCTGAAACAGGAGCAAGCAGAGGTATTTGCCGTCAAGGCACCCTCCATAGCACAGTCTGTCTTCTGCAAGTCCATGGCACTGCAACAGCCAGCCACTGCAACCAGCACTATCCCCATGCCACCCTTTCCAGGCAATGAGTTAAGATAAAAACGATATTTAAAGCAGAGGGGACTACTACTCAGCATTTATTTTTGCACATTTCAGAAACAAAGTGACCTTCATTTGGGATAAATGGGCACAGCCACACCAATTGCTTTGACTGATGCCAATAACTTTCCTGATTACTTCACACTTGGTAAAGTGTGCCAAAAAGGAGGAATTCTCTTGTTGATGATCAAGAAGTCAGGAAGAGATTGGCAGCTCCTTACAAGCACAGTACTGCCAGTGCTTGCCAGTTTATCCCTATGCTGCCTCACATTCTCCATAGGCACAAAGCCATTACATCATCAGTGTGCAAACAGCCACATGGCTTGTGAATATAAAATGGCAGTGGGACTTCTCTCATAGCAGGTGTATGCCAAAGTTTCCATATAACTGGGAAAGAAAAATACCCAGGGGATTGGTGTTCATTTTAGAGTAACCTTCAAAATTGAAAAGCAGGAAAATTATATCCTTTATTTCTAAGGCTCTTGCAAATAAATTTAAGTGAACATGAGGAAAGGTGAAATTAAAACATTTCTAACCTTAGACAATTTCAGTGTTTCCACATTTGCAAGGGATCACAGTCTAACACTTCTCTTTCATGCCAAGAACATCCACTTTAAAGGGCATAACCAGCAGAAAGATAAATTCTTCTTCTATTCTAAAGCTTTCCCCAAATTAGCACACTGAATGCAAAGCAACTTGAACCACTGTTGTGGACACTGTGCTCTGTCTGGTGCAAAAGGGAAGAAGCTTATTTCTGATTAGCAATTCCTCAGTGGTAGTGATGGGGAGGAAGAACCTGGCTACAAAAATCATGGCTGTTAGGAAATATCAGCCTGTCTACAAACAGATGGCTACTCCTCACGGGATACTGTCCTCTCCAGGAATGCTGCACTAAGTTCTGAACCTCTTCCAATGCAGCCCTGAGCAGGCTGTGTTCCTAGCAAAGGTGAGGAAAGTTGGAAATGGAATGAAGCCAATCTGTTCATATAAAAGCTCTAAATTCATTACTCTCAATTAAAATGAATGAGGATAAGGATCGCTTCCAAGTACATCAATCAAAGAAAGTACTTGCTGCAGGAAAACAGAAGACACTGGTGTATAAATGAAAGAATTTCTTCCCATCTTAGCAAAATGTGTGCAGGCAAACGTACACAAAACGGGCAGTTTATTTTTCACTTGAGAAGTTGCAACTATCTAGGAATGATGGGTTAAATATCCAGAGTTATATATTTTTATTATTTTTAAAAAGCTTATTTCTTAAAGAAATATTTGTATGCCTGCACACCAAATCTCACCAAAAAAATCAAGAAGGTAACTCGAACCAGAGTGTTTCATGCCATGTAAATAGATATATAATGCTTGGAAGACAAGTACAGATTTGCCTCCAAATTAATTTATTCTGTTAGCTATTCTATTAACTTTGGGGCACCATAAGTGCCCTTAACTCTTTCTGAAATTAACAGCCTGAGAAACTGCTGAGCACTGCAGAATAAACTCTTGAGAGGAAAAAACATCTTCAAACAAAAACGAATGCTTCTTATTGTTGACAAATACACAGCCCTTTATAATACTGGTGTATTTCTCACTGTCATTTACTTTGGGTTTTGGTGTTTCAGGGTTTTTTTCATGGTTGCAGTATGAACAAAGCTGAGGTTTGCAGCAATAGAAGTTGCTATAACTTGACTAAGAGCAGGATGAGTTAATTTCTTTTTGTAGCTGCTCTTTTTGTTGACAACATACCATCAACATGCACATTCCTCATCTGCTCTAAAGAATCTGTTCAGCCCAAATCACTTGCAACTTTTATAAGTTGATGCCTGCAAGAGGCTGAGAATGTTGAGATAGCCCATTACCTACCATACTCTTCAAAATGTTTCAACATATTATCACAACCATGGGACTTCAAAAATTAGGATATCAAGGAGAGTTGCCCAGGGGAGGCTAAAGCCCTTGAGTAGGATGCCTGGGCATGATGTGCTTGAGTAGGAATTTGGAAGAGATGGGACAAGGCACTTTGTTTCTTTCTCAGTTTAGCTTATGTCCTGCCTCAAAAGCAATATTAGAAATCCATGTTCAATATTTATAAGGGAGCAACTGGTGTTTCTTTATGCAGGAAGAGTATAGAGTCAAGCCTTCCATTAATGGAGACGTGTGAAGAACTTGTCATTTTTAAGACTATAATTTCACCAACCTATACCACAAAGCACAAGAAATGTGCTTATTTCATTAGGTGTGGCAAAAGGGGACATATTTGTACTACATGTCTACAATCAAGCTTACAGAAGACAGAACCCAAAGAAGTAGCTGTGATGCATCAAAATAAGACTTTCTCCATCCTGAGCAATGCATGTAATCCTGCTCTGGGTGAACACTTTTCAGTGCTCCTGAGGGATGATTATCAGCCTCAGAATAGTTGAAACTTGTCCTACAGCACAAGGATTTTAGATTTTCCTAGGGTGACTTTCAGCCAGGCCCAACTGTTAGGGTCACATCAGTAGCCTCCTTTGGCAGGTCATAACGCTGTCAGAAACTATGAATACACGACATTTTCTCACACTGACACCATCACAGAGCAGCTCTTATTGGAGAGGGCTGGCACAAGATTGTGGGGTAGGATGAACCCAGCTGAAAACAACCTATGGTCGTGGTGGTGAAGGGCTCAGAAGGAAGGATGGGTGATAACGTCGAACCTAAGCTAGTCAGGCCAGGGAAGCTGGGGCTGAAGCTGATGTGTCTGCCACCTTCCTGTGTCCATGGACTGCTTCGGGAAAGCTGTGCCTCCAGCTGCTGGCACCCACACTGTACAAGCACAGCCCATTTGCAAGCTGCAAGCCCCAGCTGCCCTTGAGTTCATACCTCCAAGCTTCCTTCACAAGGCAAAGAACACTTACAAATATGCTGTGCAAGTCTCATTTTTCTGTCTGGCACTCCACTGGATCTGTGATGGGAACATTTATCGATGAAAGCCACAAACAGACACACAGGCACAATTTAAACAAGCAGCTGGACACTGACTGCACTGAGCTTCAGAGCAGGAAGAGCTGCTTCTTCAAACTGAGCTATAAGCCTTTCTTATCTATAGGAACTGACAGTCTGAAAATTAACAAATGACTGTGACCAAAAATCTCACAAAAGCAGAGCTGACTCTCAGGTGTACTCCTACTAAGATGGATACCAGTCTACAAGGAGAAACTGATTCTTGCAGAGGATAAAAAAAGAGAAAGAAAATTAAAGATGAGGAAAACAAAGGAAAAGAGAAGGTACAAAAGTGTAAGAAATGGCCATCTCAGAAAGACTCCATGTGGTAGAAAATAATATTCTGTAAAAAAACCTCAGGAGTTCCAACCAAATAAATTCTTGTTTATTATCTACATACCAACCAAACTCTTCTGAAAAATTTAGTTCTATAATAAAATACAATAAAAACCTAGGCAGAAATGATAAACTAATTTATGAGAAAAAGAGGAAGCACAAAAGATCTTTAATGTAGCCACAGAAGTTATCTCCCCTAAGGCCATTTTTAGCATAAATGTTGCTATATATACATCTAGTACTACCACAGGTCTCATTAACAGCTGTTCAGGTAGAGCTGTGAATTGAGCCATACGGTGACTATACCAGAGGCAGGCTTTAAAGATAAAGACTTCAAGCACTGTGAATAATTTAAGACATAATGCTATACACAGGACTCCCCAAATTCAATTTGTCAGTGAACATGCAATTCACTAAAACCTCTTTGAGGCAGTACTGAGATTTGCATGATAAGTTTGGGTCTGACACAGTAATTAAAACTAAGAAAGGTCTGCGAATGACTATTGCATTTGGTTTGAGAATTGAATCCAGATCAGTTTGGGATCCTGAACACAAGTTTCTTTTGTCATAGAAAAAAACCACTGCATTGCTTTCTACCCCAGTCTAGATCAGTAACAAAAAAAATGTTCGTGTTTTCCCCCTCCTGCTCTAGAAGCAACTGGTGACAGCTCAAACAAGGACTGAGATTTATTAGCAACACTCTCAGCCTCCTGACTCCCACCTCCCAGCCCACGCTCCAGAGCTCGAGCCTTCACTGGGACTGCTAAGTGCTACTGAGATATAAATAGCATCTCACAATAACACCGTAATTAAAACACATATGCTTATGCATTAGCATACTTCCTGAAACTGGGGACTGAAAAAGTCCTTCATTAACTCATTTACAGTTCTTTCCTATATACCAAAAAAATTCACCACTTAGTCCCACTGGACTTTTCAAAGTTGATTTAATGGCAGAACCCTCCTGGGAACTCAAGAGAATTCACTAATTCACTCATGGAATATTTACTTTGATAAACGTCAGTACTTCTTACATATATTTTCCATAATATATTTTCATATAAAGTTCTCAAACATATCACTTGTTCATCCTTGCCCACATGATCTGAAATTAGGATTTACTCATATATTTTTGTCTGAAATTCCAGTTTCCCCATGAGTCTCTAATTCACTGAAAAAAAATGTAGTAATATTCATCTTAAATTATTTTTTTTCTATTTCAAATAAATATAAGCATCCTATCAACATTGCTTAAGCAAAATGAAGAGTGGATGGAAGCTGCAAGACAGTTCCCATATCATGACTGTGTTTGATGCCATAAAGGTATGGGAACACTAGATGGCAATAACTACTGAACATGTATCTTTAAATACAAATTTACTTTTACTCCTGTTAAAATATTGTCTATAGTGAATTTTTAAGGCTTCACTTATTTATAAAGTACTCTATTGCAACTCCAAAAATACAGAGAAAAAACCCACAATCACAACCTACCCCTCAAACAAATACAAGCTGTGGGTTAGGGGGACTTTTAGGTTTTTTAAAACAAGCCAAATTTCCTCAAAGGGTTAGCCTTCCATTCTGGTTTCTACAATATTTCACAGTAACCTCTTCTTGAGTATGAATCAAGCTGGTATCTTTGTTATAAGATTCAAAAGTTACTGCAGCAGAAAAGGCATAAAGGTCAGAAGTAGGAAACATTGCTAAAGTAATTGCTAAACATTGCTAAAATAATCCTAAAGGATTATTTATTTTAACTTTTGGCACATAAAGCAAATGCATGGAATGCACAAGCATCACAAAATAATAATTTTTCATTAAGATTATACTCTGTAGAGGCATTAGTAACAATTATAATTAAAAAAGAACTCTTTACAATTTTGTTATTCATCATCAGGATATCCAAGAGACTTCATAAGTATCAGGTAATGGAGTTCATCTAGGAGTCTGTACTAAAAGTTTCAATGACTCAAAATCCCATGGAAAACTACTTGAACTAGGTTCAGGCTACAAGTGTCACGAGCAACCAAAAGCTCTGTAGATTGATTTGTAATGTAGAAACATTAAAATGCAGAAACTCATCTGTGTACTACGAAAGGTATTCCCAAGTCAGGGTCCTGCAGAGAACTGTGCAGAGCCAAACCAGGAGCTTCTGCCCACAGACATCACAACCTGGTCCCCAAGCTTGGCTTCAGCTGTGAGATGTTATCAATTAGAGTTCTTCACTTGTCCGCTCCAAGTTGTCCCAGCTCCTTCTGAAGAGGACTAAGGCATTATCAGAGTGATTTAACCCAATATCTGGGTTACCTGGAAGAGCCAGGTGAAATGAGGAAATGTGCAAACGTGAAGTGTTTAAAGGCTGCTCACCTAGGGATGCATCTTGCCCTGGTTTTCCTTGGAATATCCTCCAAGACATCAGTGAGTACCAGATGGGGAAGCAGGGCTGGGAGGGCCAGTGCCGGCCACAGCCCAGGGAGCAGCGCTGGACTGGGATAGGGATGGAGATGGGGATCAGGATGAGGACCGGGATGGGGATGGGGATCAGGATGAGGATGAGGATCAGAATCGGGATCAGGATCAGGATCAGGACCGGGACCGGGATCAGAATCGGGACCGCAGCGCTCCCAACTGCGGCCTTGCAGCGCCACCTGCCGGCCGTGCCGGGCAGCGCAGGCGGGAGTTTTGGCTTTTAAACTGGATTAGTTCGACACCTGCAGAATTTCCCGAGAAAATACAATCACTCTGCTTTCTACACCCAACTGCCTCGAATCGGGTGGTTTCCTCGCCTGCCTGAAAATGAGGAAAGTGTTTGAATGTATCTATTTAATTGGAAGATGATAACTAAAAATAAGGGGTATCTGCATAAACTTTTATTTTCCCAAAAAAAATTCTCATAAACCAATTCATCTTTGCAGAATGCAGCTATTCCCTATGAAGCTAGAATATTCATTCAAATTATGATTCAACTTAAGGAAAACTGTCTTTTAATCAGAAATAGTGTCTAACATACCTATTGAGACAATGATCAGTTTGAATATTCGCCTACATATTTTCCAGCCACCTACAACTGTGTGCATTAATGTTTTTAGCCGGCCACACCAGTATTTAATAAACCCAGCAGCTCAGCAAGACCTGATGAACGTCCTTGGCTCAGCACCTGTGAGCAGACAACTCCACTGTCACCTGGTTTCTGCAGAAACTCTCCCTGCTGCTCTCTCATGCACAAACCTTCCCATGGGGCAGGGAAGGAGGGGGAATTAAATCTAAAATGTCCATTTCAGAAACACATTAAACTCATAAGGTATGGTTTTGCTTTTCCAAATTGTCATTTAACTCAATTTAACCCAAGAAAACTTATCACTTTCAGCTGACTGCTCTTCTCTTCTTAGAAAACCAGCAAAGCCAAACATGGAAGAAAAGAGAAAAGCAAAAAGAAGAGGAAAAAGAAACTTCTCCAGTATGTTTGTCTAACCATTTTTAAATAATGGAAAAAAGATTGCTTTCCGTTCTTACCCTTCTTTCTCACCAAAAAACCAAACAGCTCTACGTAAAAGACAGACATTTATGTTGTAGTCTATAAAGCAGTTTCACAATCAGTCAATAACTGCAAGTGAGATCAGCATAGAAACATTTAGATGACTTTTCAACTTTTGTCTCACTGCCTGTAATGCAGATGTAAAAAAAAGATTACGAAAAAATAAATGAGCACTACATAAATAGATATCCTAAACACATGCAAAATAGTATTACACAATTTTCTATGTATCAGTTACATATATTGCTGTCTAGAGATGTCAGACCCCAAATAAGTCTGAGAGAAGTCTGCTGCAGCCCCCCAGAGCTGAATTAAACTGTCACACTCAGGACATAAAACCTCAGCATCCAGGATGGGATGAGATTGTGGGACTTTCCCAGCTCCTCGGTGCCTGGCTGCCAGAGAAAAGCACTTTAGACCAATTAAGGGTCATGGCAATGGCACTGATGGTTTGCTCCTTTCTGTGCTTGTGTGTCATCCAGAGCCAAACTTTCATTTTATGAAGAAAATAGTATTTTCTGCTAATTCTCTCAAGGTCTGAAAATCATCAGAGATTGCCATCACCATTGTGAAAGCAAGGGTAATAATCCCTATATTATCAGTGAGGGAAACCAGCTCTCCTTCCACTACCTGTAGTTCTTTGAGTCTGAAAGGAATTATAAAGCAACATTTAAGTACATGAATAGAGGAAAATAGGTGGTTCTCAGAATACAAGTGTGGAACAGTTTCAATGAGGATAAAAGAACTTTCTTGTCCTATCACACAAGGATTTCAGAAACAAACAACAGGGGAAGTGTTATTTATTTCCATCATTCCTGACATGTGACATCAGTAAGAGTCACCTGTTAAATTGCAGGAAACAAACAGACAAAGTAAGAAAAGTGACAGCAAGAACAACTGTGATTTCCAGAGTTCCAATACTGTTCACACCTGCAGCAGGAATTCTAATAAAGTATTTTCTACCTTCTGCTTACAAAAGAACTTTCCAATTCCTGTCTTCAAAATATTCTCTCCAAAAATTAATGCTGCTCAGAGAAAGCAAACAATTTTTCTAATGTCCAGAGACAGAAATTTTGCTGCTAAATCAGCATGAATCAATGCTAAGTCATTGCTCCTTTTCTCAGAACTTCATTTTGTAAGTTGCCAAATCAGGTGAGGCAAGATGGTGGGGGGAAGATATGAAACAAATCCAGAAATGCAGATTTTTTCTGCCATTCACAGAAAACCAAATTATTTTCAGCTGGGGGAAAGGATCTTTTAAAAATAGACTCCAGAGGCTGGTGTTATATCTTTCTCCTTGGTTTTCACTATGCTGTCAGAAGGGCCAAAGATACCTCTGGGAAAAACTGCTTGGCTAGAGCTTGACAGCTTAACCTTTTCCCTGTGTTTTCAATTTCTTGGTTTACCTATAGCATGTCTGTACTTACAGGAGTAGCACCACCTTCGAGGCACTGACTTAGCATCTATCAGCATTTCCTCAGCAGAGAAAATGGCTCCAAATGAAAGCCTGCCTCAATCAGCAGCAGCTAAAGGCTGCTGAAAGCAAAGCCTGGCTGAGCAGCAGGCAGTGCTGGGAGCACAATGGAGCCCAGACCAGAGCATGCACCTCGCTATCTGTCAGCCACCCTTTCTAGCGCCAGACTAACGAGACCCACTGAAGTCAATGAAAAGGTTTCCATGGAAATCAATGAGGTCTCAGTAAGGCTGTAAAGATGCATCATTAATTTTTTCAGCCTCGCTTTCACACACATCCATTCCCTCTCTAATATCAGTTCTTATACTATTTATATAACTCAGGATCTAATCAAGACATGTACTCCTACTTGCTGAGAGCTGAAAAGATCATGCTGATTTGTTACTTATTTTTTAATATTTAGGAGGTACCCAGTTACACTGTGGATATGGGCTCCATGAGAGCCTGCACAGACACTGAGAGGCAGAGAAGGAGCTTGGATATCTGCACACACAAACTTTTACACCTAAAGACCTATCACATAGAGCCAGAGCAAAAATTGCTTACACCCTAGATCATTAGAATTTAAATACTGCAATCACTGTATTATTAATACCTAGAACAAGGCCTATTTTATTAATTTTTTTTGGTAGTATGAATCTCATGTACACAAAACAAAACAAAAGAAGACAGCATTAGTAAGCTTCCTTCTAACCGCTATATAGCTAAAAAACTATTTTAAATCTTCTCTCTCTTCTGCATATACAACACTGCTTTGTTAAAACAAAGCTTCTTCGGGAAAATGTTCATAAAGTTGTTGGTTTATTGCTTCTGCTCCTTTTTAAATTCACAGTTGCTAGTATACATAAAGGAGTTGAGAAGCATGGAAATTAATAACTGCAGAAGCTGTGAGGTGCTAATGGCATTGTATTTCACTAGACTAAAATGTGGGCAGCATAGACTGTATTAGTATTGCAAAGTACAGGGCAAACTATAAGAAAAGATTTTAAATTATTTACCTTTCTACTCCAGCACAAATGTCCTATAACCAATTATCATGAGATATTGCCTAGAAATTAACCAGTCATCTTGTGTTTCTATCTCCAGATTTACAATTAGTAATGCTATTAATGTGGATCCTGTACTTAGCATCACTAATTACATTGCTATGAACTAATGGTGTTAAAAATAGCAATAGCCATCAACTACCAATTAATGCTTAATGAGAGCGTATAAACCCTGGCATTGTAATGAATTTCCAAATTATTGTTTCTCATGTGTCTCTTGAAATCATATAAAAATGTGTGTAACCTATGAAGGCAAGCAGTGAATAAAAACATATTTATCGCAAAATTCTGAGCAGGAACAATAGGAAAAATGTTTAAGGATTAATGTACACCTTTCAGGAAAGTAAACAGCCAAATAGAAATACACTTTTACAGGTAAATGCTCATACTTTTACAAAAATAAAAAATACAGGGGTCATTGAGTCGTTTAACTGTTGCAGCCTTAAGCAGAGCAGGGCAAGATCCTAAAACACAGGAAGGTTGTGAACACTGTAAATAGCACTAATAAACTGCTTTTGTGTTGAACTGTTGTAAAGAGAGTAACACTCTCTTTTCCCACACCAAGCAGGTTTTGTTCTTCGAAATGCTATGGTAGGCAAGACAGAAAAGAATCCCCATCACCTGCATTTTAAAATACAGCCGGTGTTATTTACTCCAGCAACTTTCAGAAGTTAGAATCAACTCTAAGTCACAAAACCTGGATGTCTTGGTGGAAAGAAATAAAGATCCACTACAGGTCTGATCTCTGGGGCACAATATGAGGTAAGGATAGATCCAGGTCTGGAAGTTAAAGGCAGAGAACACCAAGGAAAACTGTAGACAGGAGCAAGAAGAAAGAATACTGAAAACAAGTGGGGAATCCTGATTAGCTGGGGGATTCAAGACATCCTTGTTTAGCAGGACAAACTAAACTAGATAGCATGAAATACCTATGCAGTGTTTGACATAACCTCAAAATTGTGGATTTACTGCTGTTCCCTAAGAGGTGGACACTCACTGTGAGCCCTGACACACCAACTGCAGTTAAAATGAAATATCCACATAGTGAAGCAACAGGTAAGGAAACAAATACTGCTAAAATGGGAAAGGTCATCTTTCTGGGAAGGAGGCAGTTGGAAAAAACCCATTGAATGATCCTTGGAGCTGAAACCCTGCCACGACAGGATCACCCTTAATGCAAACCTTGCAGTAAAGGCAGAAGGAGCACAAAATTAAACTGTTTTATTCAAAATATAAGCATGGGCGTAGGGATCCCATAAAGGATGGGAAGACCAAACATGCTGTAGTCACAGCCATCCTGAGCAGCCCTGGAGGAGCCACTGAGGGGCACAGCAGTTCCCTCCCTGGAGGGCTGTGTGGGCAAAGGGACCTGGGGAGAACACAGATTAGTTCTCCTGTGCTCTACAGGGCAAATGCAGCCTGGGGACACCAGGAGCAGCTCTTTCTTCCATGGAGCAGTGTACTGGGAGGGATCCAAGTGCACCAAGCTGGGGGAGCAGCCTAGGCAAGGCGCTCTGTCAGCACGAGCTTTCCCAGGGATACTCTTCCAAGTGTTCCATTGGTCATCAATGTAATTTTTCTCACCTTTGCTCACTAAGCTCTGTGCACAGCTTTGATTAGAAATAAGTCCCAGAAATTCCAGATATCTTCCTAACTGTGCTGTATCATGAACACACGCTGGGACAACTGTAAAAAGGCAGCAGCTACCACTGAGAAGCAGCTCCATGTTTCCTGTTTTATTTTGCATGCTTCTACAAGGAAGAGCAGCTACCCATCTTTTACTTTCTTACCCTGTTTGACTAATGATAAAATTAAGTACTGGAAGATATTTTACACTGTGGTACTTTAGTAGTACTTTTCTCCTCTTAAATTTTACTTTTTCTCTTGACACATTTCTTCTCTCTGTGTTGGGTCTTCACAGTGCTTTTTGCTGAAGAAACAGATGCTCCAGCACAGCAAAGCAGGGCGGGAGGCAAAAAGATGTAGAGTTAGAGGAGGCAATCCCCAGGGAGGCTGCAGGTCAGCACACTCAATGCTCCTTCCTCCTGTGAGCAGAGAATGAATCTGTCTCCTCCCTGACACAGAAATACCATAGCCACCTTTGCTACACACTCATTCAGACCCTGATCATCCCAGACCTGAGAAGCCTTTTACAAAGGAACCGTGAGACAGGTTTATCTAATGAAAAAAAACTCTTCACTGTTCACACAATATCCAAACGCTCTAATTGGGAAAGTTTATTTTCCATATATGCCATTCCCATTTCTCATACTGAAAAGAATGGCTGATTACAAACTTCAGGAAATATAGAACAACTTATTTTGTTTTTTGGGAGAAAAAGTACCTTGGTTTCAATGCATATACATAAATATATAAAGATAGGGCTTTATGGTTCAGATTTTAAGCCCAAAGCAGTGGAGCTTTGTTCATCATTTTTTTTCTGTATACACTCACACAGTGGTCTCTCTCAGAGTACTTTTTATATCCATCTCTTCTAGTTTTCCTACTAATAGAATTCTATCTCAGTATCCTAATATTTAGACAGCACATAGTTATGGTGAGATTTTCATGCCACTCAGTATAAACCTGTAAACAGATTTTAGAAATAAGAAAGATCCCCTCTACACCAAGACTATTCTTCCATTTTCTCGTCTTTCTTCATCAGCAATATCAAATTCTAGAGCACTAAAAGTACTCTAGTACTAAAGCAAACAAGCAAAATTAGATGTCTTTTATGGCAATCAACTAAATTTGATCTGAAATTATTTGAAAATACTCAAAGGTAAATGTTTTCTTACACCTTGGCTCTTCATAAGACTTTATCCTAAACCAGTGTTACTAATTCAATTTTACCTGCTTCAATTACTACTCTGAAAATAGGGATCCATAACACTTTTGCACAGAAAATTGAAATGCACTGGTCTGAGATGATGTTTAGTACAAGCCACTTAAATTTCCTGCTCTTTAAAAGATGTAGCCATGGTAGCTTTGAGTCAGGCACCAGAACTAAGAGTTCTCATTCAAACCTGCAGCAATCTCCATCTTTTTTCACCAAAAAAACATCAATCTACCGTGCCTCCATGGTGGGAAAACAGGCTTTATCTGATGTATTACAAAGGATTCAGAGCAGAACTGATAGTATACAGCTGGGATATTCTGGGAACACATGTTGGGAGCACATGCTGGGATTCTGGGAACAGCAGGGAACACACATGTAGATTGACAACCACTGTGGTGAGTTTATATGGTTCAGGGCAAATAGTCAAAGCAAGATTGCACAGCCACGCACAGCTCCAGACTCCACGTGCAGGCAGAGCTCACTGCTGGGACCGTGGTAGAGACCATGCCTCTGCTCCTGCATGTTACACCTCAAACAGCTAAAACTCTAGCAAAATTATTTGTGTTTTTCAGTCACACTACATATATTTGTTTCATTGATAATGGGATATTTTAATACAAATAGATTAAAATCTTTCCTTTTTTTCAGTTCTTCAAAGTCCTATTTTTCTGTGCTTTTCTGTTTTTCCACTTACAATCCAATTTCAGTTTAGTGTCAGGCATTTGTATTCAAACTTAGAAATGCAGAGATTTTGTTTTTGTGCTTTTCACTGGTTCCATCATATGGTGATCTTTTCCTTTAGGCTCACCTCCCTGATGGAAGAGCTAAATTCCTTTGAAAAAGAGCTCCTAATCAGAGCACAGGTCCATCTGTAAAAGGGCTTCAAAATAGTGAAGTTTATCTGTACAAAATGAGAATGTTATGGATTAAAGGAGCATAGTAAATTCTGAATAAAGTTGCTAAAATATTCATCATTACACACACACCCCCCAAAAAAAACCCTCCAAAAAAATATCTGGCCCTGACAATTTGGCTGTGAGTATATTCTGCTTCACAACAACAATAACAACAACAACAAAAATTTAAACATAATAAATTTATCTTTGTATGAAAGAAAATAAATAAGATCTTGAAGCCTTTGCTGTCTCCTTCACAAGTATAAAGGAACTGAAGTCTAAATAAGTCAAAAACATCACCTACATTCAAACTGACTAATCGACGATTGATAAGATGAAATGCATCCATAGTTAAGCAATCAGAAAGTTCTTCTAAGTTTAGATTCTCATGTATGTCACCTTTTTCCAGTGCCTTAACAAATTATTTCTAGGAACACTTCCTTAGTCTGTTCACTAAGGCTGAGATAACATGCAATATATCTGTATTACTCCTGTGCCGGCAGAGATTAATTTTGTTGTTGTTATTTATTTATTTATTTATTGGTAATAAAAAGTAAATTAGAATTATTAAATCCAGGTTGTATACTTACAGAGTGTATTGTGCAATCACCAAAGTTAATACAACCAAATACTTCCAAACCCTCCATTATTAAAGAATACTTAAAAGATACTGAAATGTGGCTCCCAACTGCTCAGCTTTTGACTTCAGTGCCACAAAATTTCCTCCTACTTATTCTTCTTAATATCACCGAAGATGATTGCAGAACTCAGTATAGAACCCATTTTTACTGATACATTTGAAAATTTTCCTTGACACAGAGCAATCTTCTACACTACATTAGAATTGTGAGTTACACAACCTGAAACTTATTTATAAATTTAGGAACATCTCAAATTTATCTCCCCCTTATAATATGTAGAAGTTTTTCTTGTCATAAGCCCCACATAAGAATATATATTAACTGCAAACAGCCCATCTATGAAAGAAACAGATATCAAAGGGAATAAAAAGAAAGAAAATCTTCAGTAGAAATTTATGGCAAAATAATCTCAAATGAATATTTGGGTTTCTGAAGAGATGATCATCCTAATTACTACAGATGGATGTGATATAAATGCCTGACTGGTTCAGACAGGGCAGAGCACTCAGACCCTGGGAGATATTACTTTGTGTATGCAGCCAGCAAGGGTCTCATAGCACAAAAGTCCTGCTCATTAGTGCTTATGAGAGATGTGCACTCAGTTTAACTCTCAAGCCAGGTACTGTAATTCCATTCAATGAAAAAGCTTTTCTGAAGAGCTTCAGATCCCACAAATGCAAGTTCTGTATGAGTCTGAATTCTGTATAAGAATCTTTGCTCAGTATAAGCCCAGCACAAGACCACTATAAGAGGAAATATGTCCAAGTTTATTTTTCAATTTATCTGCACATGATAATGTCCACATCTGGTGTTACAAGGTGTAGTGACTTACTAACACAAGGTGGTGCTCTCTTCTTAGTAAACAGCTCCAAGCCTGATTTACAGCTTGTGCGACTGTTTTTGAGAACTGCAACCAGATTCCAGAGGCATTTTCCCCCCAAAACCAGAATTTCGATGTCAGATACTTAAATAAATACTTAAGCGCTTTATTTTCCCCTAAAGGTATCTTGCTGAATGAAATTAAACTTCTCACTGCATCAATTCTACTATCATAGGTCTGCCTGCCGATCTCCCACTGCATCTTCCAGTCTCTCTAGCTGGTCTCTCTCATCCAGCCCACCAGGACTTAAGGCTTTCAAAGGAGATACACAAGCTCTTTCCTCACAGGCTCCTCAAAACCCCAACAAAATCTGTTTCTTAGGTTTTTATCAAGTGTAAAAGGTAATCCCTCAGAGACGCTTTATGAACAAGGTTTCGTTGGCACACTCAGTTTCCACTATGAGAATCTACACACTAGACTAACCCCAACCCAGACGCCCTATTAAAGATCCAAGAGTGGTTTGTTTCCTATTTGTGTTACTAATAATATGTATCAGTATTCCATTCAGTTCTTCCATTTCCCTCCTAGGAAAACACTGGTAGGCTGTCATTGCCAGAACTTCCAAATCAGCTCCAAAAATATCAATCATACTTCTGCCCATCAAAACAAGTGCATGTGCAGCACTTCCAGATGAAAAACCAGAGCAAAACAAAGTAATCCCACCTGCTCTTTGCAGAAGGCTTTCTTTCAGAAGAAAATTCATATTGAGCAAGTTCAATCATATACGCTTTGGCCAGAATTTGTTTTTTTAGGGTTATATATTTGTCCACCAGCAACAAAATTGACGTACCAATGGTGGAGGTCAGTCACATACAGGACTCTGATAACTCTCTGAGTTTCAGTGAGGTCCAGATCCATAGAAACCCTTGCACCAACTTGAAGCAGTCAAAGCCTTTAATCTCAGTGCACACAAAATCACAGGTGACAAACTAATTCCCAGTCGCTTACAGGTCATCCTGACCTTGGGAATACTGGCCATCTGTGGGCACCCTCTCAGAACTGCAGGGTACAAATTACAGAGGTACACCTTGCTAACTGTATGAAAATCAGTGCATTTAATCCCTTGAGTAGACACCAGGGATGGAAATTTCCTACTAGAAACGGCATCTTTGCCCTGTGCAAAAGTGTATGCTGCATAGTGGCTGACTCCCTTTTTCATTACCTCCATAAATTTCATGGCAAACTAGAGACAGTGGAAATCCCAAAGCATAAAACGAGCGAGATGAACATTTTCTCATCTCTTCCTTAGAAGTGCACCACAAGAATAGTAAGCATATGGGAAATCAGTTAACTTATAAAGACCCATGTTACATAAACATCTCTTTAATCAGATTACTCTGGTGCCACAGGATTGTGCCATGTTTTATTTCCTCAAAGGACACGCTGTTCGGTTACTATAGCATTTCTATATCTGGATTAATTAGAAACGGAAATGTGGATACAATTAAGTTTGAAATTAAACATTCTGTGTAGGAGGGAAGATAATCACTGCTTTAGAATGATTTGGCTGTTCCAACCTGTGAAGTATCAAGCTATTCTCTCAATTAATTGGAACAGTACTGTGTGTTCTCAGAGCCAGCTAACTGTGGTACTCTGTACAGAGTGTCTGTGGACATTTTGCTTCTCTGACCTATTATTTGACCTGCATTATTTGATGATAATAATAGTAATTAATGTCCCTACACAGCTCTTGATGTCAAGCATGGTAGTTACACTTTTAAATTACTCTGGTCTGTTGCACCTCTTCTTCTGGCTGCCCTTTATTCACACCTCCCGCTATGTGCATCAGCACATCCTGAACAAGGAAGCTGAAGTGTCGGTGAATTCAGACAAAGTTCTCCTCTAATTCACAGCAGAATTTATTATCTATTTTGATTTCCATGAGGAAGGGTATTCATAAACAGGATGTTCCCTCAAAACATATAAAAAACAAATTCTCTTCCCCCATCCTGCCTCACATTGAAAAAAAATATGTGAAAAGTGACCAAGGTTCAAGACCTTTGGGAGGGGGTTACTATTTATGCAGTTCTGTGCTCACTAATATCAAATTTTCTCTCAAAAGAAAGCGGAATAAACTTTATGCTTAACCCCCAACACTCTTGGGGCTGCAGCAGTAAGAACTTAACACATGTCAGGAGGGCCATCAGCAATAGACACAGATCTCATGATCCAGTAAGCAGGCCAGGAAGACAGAATTTCTGACTCTGTGGAAGGTCTTAAAGTTCATTATCTAAATGCTTGCTTCCCTTTTACCTTCTGTTTGGGTGTGCCAATAGGGTACTTATATTCTCCCCACCTCCAAGTACAGTGGAAAAGAGCAGATCCATAGGGTTGAGAGAGCACATCAAGACAGAGAGGACTTACAGACTGTGTAATCTTCAGATTCAATTCAGTAAGGCAAAGTCATTCCATCCTGATAATACTGGTGGAGATATCATGCTAAAATGCACAAGGAAAGCAGGGATCTCCAAATGAACTGTGCAAGTAAGAGGTCATTGGGAAATTCAGAGGCATCAGAGCAAAGAGCATTTCTTCCTGTGCATAGACAGAGATCATCTCTGTTTGACAGGCTGAGAACAGAAGTGTCTATTGTGTGCATTAGAATTGAAACACCAGAGTAGTGAGGGATAAAAAAGCCAAAAATGGGATAATGAAAAATGCAAACAAAATTTATACAAGTTCTCCAGAGAAAGGTTTCATGTGGAATTATAGCTCAAAGTTTAAATCTGATTTTCACATTTTATAGCATCCACTGCATACATGCAAGTAAAACAAACAAATAAGAAAAGACAATGGAAAATTATCCAAACCGTGTAATTAGAACACCTTGATCTTCTTATTGCCAAGCCCTTGGCTTTAACTACTAGACCACATGGTTCACACCCTAATTAATGCATAAATTCAATGTTATAAAAGTTTCCAAATCTTCTTTTCTTTTTTTTTTTTTATAATGCTGAGATGGAGATTTCCAGTGTCAAGTAATTACAAGTGTTTTAATCCACTCAGACACTGTCTACAAGGCTTAGCATACAGCAAGCACATTTTCCAGTCTTCTAGTTTGGCTTATTGCTCTTATTTTCATTTATGTCTTACTTTTTATATTAAATTTTTCACATTTTGTAATCTTAGCCACAATTCAGCTTTATTGAAGATGGGAAAGGACTTAATGGTGTCTTACAAAGTTCCTGTGAAAATGAAGCAGAGATTCTATTACAAGTCCACACTACGTACTTTTCTGTGGGGGTTTTATGCATCGAGTATGTAAACAGCTCTGGGAACCTGCAGAAGGAGAAATTCTGTGCCAGAAGACTGTAGCATATTCCCCTCATAGTGTTTAGTAGTTATTTGTAAACATAAGAATGACAGGAATAATAATGATCAAGAGAATTTAAATATCACCATGGAAATATTTACAAAAATACCACAGAAGGAGAAAAAAAGCTTCTGTGCATGTTTGTCATGAAACTGCAAACTGATACTCTCATATGAAAATGCTTTCAGAATACAAAACAGGAACAAAGAACAAGCTCCTGAAACTGTAAAGTGTATTACTGAATCGGAACTGTGAAAAGTCTAAGTAAATCCTTTTATAACCTTGGCACTTGTTTCCAAGGCATGGGCCTTGTTGCAAAAATTTCCAGTTTATCAGGAGACTCCCACATGTGGCCATTAATCCATGCAGAGCATTTTTCTTTTAAGGTTTGAGGGTGATTAGGTAACCTGCATTTTTTTAAACTGAAAAGCCCCAACCCAATAGGGCCTTACTTTTGCCAACTCAAAACTAGCACTGGCTTTAAGACTAGCCAAATGTCTCTCAAGCAAGGCTTCTTATCCCAAAAAAATGCAAGCTCATATTATTTCCATGTATGTGATGAGTTCCAGGAGAAACTTGGTGGAGATTATCAGAAAATGAAATGTGACTCTGGATCTTGCAAAAAACCTCCTGAAACATCAATGTGTGGTGACAAGACCAGTGGTGTTTACAGTAGTTCCACATTTTCATCCTACAACATTTTTTCTAGAAAGCTTAAAAAAACCTAGTTTTCCTAGGAAATCACTATAATACTTGAGGAAAGCCATTTTTCCAAATGGAAAAATTCAAATTTATCAAAAGAAAAATTCAGCAAGTACAAGGAATTCATAATTCTTATTCCCTATGATGCTTTAGACTTCCCTACTGCCTGTGCTTCTGTTTTCCTGCCTGCAGTAAAGACAGAAATACCGGCTGAAGCTGGTTATGAGCTCTTTCAGAAAACTCATGCATCCTATCTCCTGGGATCACCAAGGAATTATAGCAGATGCTTTCATAACAGCTTCTAGTTAGGAGATCACATCTATGCAAACATCAGTGCTCAGGACAACAATAAAAAATAAAATCTTCAGGAATCTTCAACCTGAAGATCTTTTAACCTGAAGTTCTATTTGAAGTTCTATTGAGTAGTCATCTTTCTGAGTATGGCACAATGTGTTCTGTAGTCATTTTGGTGTCTAAGCTCACCATTACCACCATGATATGTAAACCACATCTTTGTGCTCTGAAGACAGGGGACTTGGAGTGGCTCTGCTGTTTGCTACTCAGTTATTATTGTCTTGGGTTTGGATAAAACCAGAAAGTTTGCTATATAACTCTTCAGAAACAATTCTCACAATCAGAAGGCAGCAGACACAAATAGATCCACTCACACAGGGCTGAGAAAGGAAGGAACACATCAGATCTAAAGCACAGCAGGCACCATTTTCCTGGTGACCTTTTCCTTGCAGCAAAGCGCTGGCCCTGGTGAATAAATGACCAATTTGGGTCTTTTTCGTTTAACTGATTTTTGCCATCTGGGGGCTCCAGACCTGCTCCTCTCTCCCTGGGAAGGTCTGTCCCTGCTGTGAGTGGCTCTCTTAGTCAATAGCAGGAGGCAAGGCTGGTGGCAGCTGCCTGAAGAGAGAATACAACAACTTATTACTGCTTCATACAGGAGCAGCAGCCACCTCCAATTGTGTGAAGAGAGAGAAGGAACACTTGTTTCACCCTCAGCAATCTCCCCTATTTCATCCCTACCTATAAAAGGAATTCACACACCTCCTACTGAGCTGTGCAATCTCCAGTGTCCTTACAGCACAACACTCCTGCAAAGCACATGGTATCTTTGTGCACATCAGACTTGAGGCATTGAAAAATAAACTTGCTCAAGGTAACAAAAAGTTTGTAGTCCAGAAGAGATACTCTGTATTTGGAGAAAAAAGCCACTTTTTTTTTTTTTTTTAAAGTTACTTTTACAAATTCCCCAGAAAATTTTAAGTTCCAAAAAAGATAACTGATCCACAAAACAACCCAGTTGTACACTTCCCTCTGTCTTCATCCTAAAATACTTGCAAAGCCAAGTTGAATAATCACTCAGCCATCGTGCAATATATCAGACAGGTAGCAAGGCTGAACTTTACTACTGAGCTTCCTATGCAAAAATTCCTGGACAAAACTCTTCTACAACTTCAACTTCCTCCACAGTGGTAAAGTCCCAGCCTGCAAAGCACTTTCTGGAGACTCAAATCTGTGAATACACCAGTATCTCAATCTGAAGTGGGGAAGATAGAAGATGGAGATGAGTTTCCTACAAATTAAACCCTACCTGAAAAAAATGTATAGTCACTAGAGGCTTAAGGGAATTGTCAGGCGTGACCTCCAGCATCTCAGGGCAGATATCACTTTATTTTGGTGTGACTGTGCATTGAAAGATGAGGTTTAAGTGGTGTATCTCAGCCTCCACCTAAGATATATGGGTAGGAAATATCGACTTTATCTGCACAATTAATTTCAACTCATCTGCAATGAGAAGACTCATTTTACCTTGGTGCTACTGTCTTTTCATGTGACACTGAAAAATCCCTGATTTTCAGCATCAGAACATATGACAAATAGACATAAAAATTAATGAAAAACTTTTTGAAAATACACTATATGTGAAGATCATGAGATATTTATTATTAATTTTGCATGAATACTTCATTTAAGATCAGTCTTTGGGGTCACCGTCTTATGGCAGATACCAAGTTTTGCCTTGGCAGAGCATGCAAAATAAAAGTCGAGACACATGTGTTCCACATAAACAAAAAAATTAAGCATTTTTTGGCTTTTTTTGTTACCAGCTTCCTCATAATCATCTTTAGAGAATATTATGTAAATATTCTCTAAATAGTGTGGAACTTGTTATTTATTTTTAAGTTATATTTAGTACACAAAAAGCTAAATCACACTTGTTCAAATACTGTATATACTGTAATTACACCCTCTAATTTCATGCTTTTGGTCATGCACTTTGCATAAGTAGTTGTAATTACACATTTAAGGCATGTAATCATATAATTATTAAGATTCACAATTCAATTATATAATTAATGTATGCAAATACATAGAACTATCCTGTGACATTGATTTTAAGTAGAATACCCAATTCTGTGGGGAGTTCTGCTTAAAAAGTCGTGCCATACAACTTGCTAATGGCTATATTGACAAAGAAGGCAGACCCACTGTCATGACTCTTTGCATATCTGCATGAAAATTAAATCAAAAACATACAGAGTTATATATGATACATACATATATATATAAAACCAAGCTAGACACACTCACAACAATTCTCAAAATGGACTAAAATATGCACAACCTTCTTTTGCAGGCCAGCACTGTTAAAAAGAGAACCATCTCCAAAAGTACCCTACTACTTCCTAAAGAACTGTTATGTCCTCAAAAAAAAAAAATTAAGCAATTAGCTCATTACATGTTTTGATTTTAAAAACAAATGTGTTTCATTGTTTCTTTTACAGGAGTAGGAAAGGAAATAAAAAAGCTTTTCAAAAATAAGGAATGAGCTAACCCATTTCCACTGTGGTTGATTTTTGCTTAACCATCAAAAACACTTAGCAAATATATTAACCCCATGATTACTGGCCTCAATCTCAGTGCACATTTTTGCTAATGCTTTTAGTAATATTATTGGCATTCTTTTCTTCTCTTAACGAAAAGAGACTTCCTAAATCAGGAGGGCTTTGTGCAGAACACAATAATTAATGGTGCACTCAGGAGGTCTCTATCCAAGAGTAGAAAGTGGCAGAAGCAAGAAGGCCACAGCCAGAGTAAGGGGACAGTCATCTTTCTGTCAAACCACATGGATGATGCAATCACTGAGCCCCAGTGTCCATTCACACCCATCACTGGCAAATTGGATTTGGAAAGGAATTTCAAAAGATGACAATATCCTGGTATGAGCTCCACTGGAGAGTGGATTCACCCTCCCCTGTACATTCACCTTGATGTGGTTTGAAGAATAGGCAAGAAGTGTTGAGAAGCAACTCATTCCCCAAGAAAAGCATTGAGGAAAAACCTGTGTGCTGGAACCACCCCCAGACACACAGTGAATTTGGTTATTAGTAACTTGGTAGGAATATTGTGCTGGAACAAACAAAGTACCATGGACCTGAGCATATCCAGATTGGAAGGAAACCAGGGTGTTTTAACTCTCCTCATATGCCCCATTCCCTCTGCCCTTTGTAACATTCTGTTGTATGAAATCTTACGATAAAAGACGTATAGTTGTGCAGGGGAAACTCCTCTTGCCTAAAATTTGAAGCAGACATATCCCAATGGAACTCTGACTGGGACTCAGTAGGCCTCAAATCACAACAATTAATAACTAATTGCTGGGAGCTCATTGTTATATGAGACAGATTCATACTCATTCTAGAAATAACCAGAAAAATAGATTCTCAAATTATTTTCATTGAATTTTTTTAGTAGCTTTTTCCTTCAAGAAAAAGACATGTCAATACCCTTTATATCCCCTGGCTTGAAGATATAAATCAAAATTAATAGATATTCAACAGTATGTGTGATAGCAAAATCAAATATTAAATGATCAGACTTCTGAAATATTAGAGCAGCTTTAAACATGCTACTTAGATATTCACAGGATCTGAGATGAAAGTATTTTTTCCACCAAGATTAACATCTATTGTTATTCATCTGAAAGATATAAGGACATAGTCATAGTCCAGAATCTTAGAAGTGACTATGAAAAATGCTTCACTGTCTGAGTTTAAACAAGTAACTATAACTGCATGCTAATGTTCAAAAGAACCTGAATTCTTCCAGGAGAGCACGCTCAGGCAACACTATTTACATTGCTAGGTACTGAAGGTCAGAAACAGGTATTCCCCAGCTTCTTCCATAGGACTCGGAAAAAGCCAAACTCCTCTAGCAGAAAGCTCTAAACATGAGCCTGTTTCATCGATTAACACAATATGGCTCTGATCTTTGGTGGTGTTTCTATCACAGGTTTTCCCACTCCACAATTAACAAATAGCATTTATAACCTGACCAGCAACACTCCTTCAGGTGATCTCTACTATTTTCAGAGTATTCTCTCCTGTCATTGCCGAGCAATAGCATAGTTAGCCTTCAAGAAGAATTAATCTCTTTTTGAAAGTACCAAATGCATTTCTCTATTGGCAGTATTTCAAAGAGAAACTACTGCTTTTAGTAGGCTACTGCTTCTAGACCCTGCAGCTCTTGGGAGAAGGAAAGACTACTCTGAAGTGCTGTAATGCAGAAACATCGTGTGTTCTGTCTGAAAAACCAAACTACAGTGAGAGGTCTTGAGAGATCTCACAAAAATAGGATGGCATATTCCCATTTATCAAAAATGAACCTTATCTTCACACAGCACAACGAATGTAGGGTTAACTTCTCTAACTTCAGGGGATTTTGCCATGTGATACTGAAGTATTGGAGCTGCTGCTGCAAGACCACAGGAAGAGCTTACCCTGGTTGGATTTCTTCTGCTGCTGCTAACAACAGCTTGTGCTATAAACACTTTAGTTTACAGCTTAGGTTAAGCCTTGGTGCACTGGTGGAAGGTAACATCATAGGTCTGAGGGTAGCACATTTCATAGACCAGACCCATGAACACTTCTAGCCCACACCTTTTCCTCTGGCCTTTCCTTGATTTTCAGCACCAGCTTACACAGAGTATTTCTAGCTAGACAGGCATTGGCAAGTTCCTGCAGCGGCTACCTCATTCTTGTAACAATTGTACTGAATTACTTCAATTCCTTTTCGTTGCTATGTGGTTTTAGAAAATTGATTACATTATAAAACAAGCAAACCCAGAAAACAGAATTTTATTTTTTTTTTTTGCATATATCCCTGTTGGCAGAACATGATGAAGTTTCTCTTTTCCTGCTGCCTTAAGGAAAGGGGTTTTCCCTTTTCTCTTAATTTTTTTCTGATATTGCTTAAGGAAACCTGAAGCTCATTCTCTAATGATTGTTCCCTATTGACACACACACTCGTGACTCTTTCTCTGCACATTAAACATCTTGGCTAGCATTTCAGAATTCTAAGTTTGGTACAAAGAAGGCAAGGGCTCCTAAGCAGAGTCCATCTTCACTTCTGACCCAGTAGGTCAAAACATATCCCAGAGGCATGTACATACATTTTATCTTCCTGCTTAATGCTGCTGTCATGGTAATTGACCATTGCAAACAGGGAAGTCATGAAAGTCATTAAATGTTATAATTTAGACGTATAAGGATTTTGCTGCTGTGGGAAAATCCAGCACTAGACTAAAATAGCATACAGTAAATACCTTTAAACATAAATGTCAACACATAGCAAGGCACTAACTGCAAATTTTCATACGAACTTTTAACAAAAAAAAGGGGACATGAACACATAATTATGCCAGTTTGGAGCCTTTTTTGGTAAACTTGAACAGCCTTGATACAAAAATCAGTGGTGCTATAGATTACTTGCACTACAACACAACATTTTTTGTTGCTGCCACAAGTGGCATTAAGGTGAAAGACATTTGCAGACTGATGGTAGGAAATGATTTATTTCTAATGAGGTATCATGGATATGCTATAGTAGCCTAGCATATTAATCTCATCACCAGCTTCTGTGGATCAAATTTGAGCCCAACACTGAAGCATAAGCCATGTCTTCCAAACAAAGATTTTTTGGTGTATCTGCCAAGAGTTGCTAACTAACCTAGAGAAAAAGCCTGGCCAACGAAGGTGTCACAAGGACGTTGACCAGCAGTGACCTCAACCTGTGATGCCCTGAGCAGCACAGTCTGTGTGAGCTTCTCCTCACTGGGCAATGGGGTCACCCACTTTAAAACTTCACCACCACTTGGTAAGGGAAGGCAGGCTTGTGTCTGCTTTAAAATTGGACGGCAACATCAATATGTATTCAATTAAGGTGCCATGTCCCATCTCAAGTGTAAAAGGAGAAATGAAGTAGTACAATAGCTTTTCACAGCTGATAATTGTGTTTCTGCCTGATTTGTTCTAATTACACAGATTGAACAGGCTCAGTGTTACAGGCAACCATTAATTACCTGTTCTATAACCCAAGTGCATATTTTTCTTCAGAGTTTTATAGCTAAGGTCCTTACCCTCACCATACAAGAATTGCACACAGAAGTTTAGGTAATCTAGTAACTCTCCTTCCGCACCCAAAAACTTTATTTTTTGTTTAGGGCAGACATTTCATTTCATTGCCAGCATACTTAAAGGTAACTAAATCACCCCAAAGAGAAATTCCAAATGAACTTTCAAATTCATATAAGAGCCTTCGCCAATCATATATTTTCAATTATACAGTAAGTTGTTTCATGGCATGACTGCTGCTTTTTACATTGATTAGTAGATATTTTTTGCTTACATTGAATTGTTCAAGGGCAGAATACATCATGATGACAATTGAATTTCAGAAAGTTTACCTCATCACATTTTGAAAATTGTAACTAATACAGTTAACATTATTCTTTTTTGGTTTATTTCCCCTCATGTCCTAAATTTTGACAAGGAATTGAAATGAATGCATAATGCTGAACTGTTTCCTATTACATATTTGTGATAATCATCTATGTTTCTAGAGACCATAACTACTTTTCAGTGAAAGTAATTCTGGGAGAAGTTGCAGGCTTGAAAATGTGAATTCCCATTATGTTTATGGGGCTCTGATGAATACAAAGCTAGGGCTACTTAAAACAAGACTATGCAAACACATCCTTTGAAGGAAGGAATATTTTGGAACTCTTTTACACAACAGACAACTCTTTTACACAACAGATTACTTTTGCTAGAGGACCATGAAAAATTATTGTTAGACAGCAGGAATAATGCCACATAAAACAGCTCTTAAAACCTTCTTACAAAAATGCACAATCTAATTTATTACAAGCAAAAAGGTAACTGTAAAAGCAAATAAAGAACATTCCTGTTAATGGAGAATTTGGCTTTGAAATAATTTCATTATTTAGCTTAAGGTTTTCTCTTACTTATAGAGATGTTCCTTATAGAAAAACTAAATCTGTGATCTTCTAGAAGGGGACAGGCTACACACAGTCCTTTACAACAAACGGCTGAAGCCACAAACTTGTGTGTTTCACAACTTTTGTGTTTGAGTCTTTCTCTAAGGAATTGTCTTTCAAAACATTGCTATGTGCCAAGATTAAAAGTATCTACAGCCTGTCAACATTTTAACCTGAAGTTAAAAAAGCATTTGTGAACACTCAAAAAAATCCAAAAAAAATGAAAACAGACCCAGAACACTCCCTTTTGACCAACACAGTACAATGTTACTAGAGTGATAGCTAAATGCAATGTGAAATTTTTGAGACTCAGAATTACAATTGAATATGTTGTGCTTACAGAAATTATGTGTTTGCTTGCCATCCTGATAAAAGCATGAAGGCTGAGACTGCTCAGAACACTCCTGACACTATTGGTTTTTAAAATCCACAGTGTAAGCCTTAAATTTTTTCTCCTCTTGTTGTTCAAGCCATTTTATATTGTGGGTGACTGGAATAGGTGAAATGAGAGAAACAGTAAGTCAAGCAACAGGAACTCCTAACCACTTATCTCTGGGGAAACACACCTTTTTACACCCCTTCAAATCAAGGGCTTAAGGTTGGTTGCGAGGTTGGTATCATATATTTCAATGATTATATCATATAATTCAATGATTATATGAATAATTCAGATTTAATTTGATAGTCTGTATCTTTAGCCATCATCATCATCAAAACAACCCCATACCAAGAGAAATAACGCTGGGAAAAAGGCATAGGGATAATTGTATCAAAACCTATTTCATTGTATGCCAATAAAGAACTCTGTGATGGCCCCTCCTCTTTTCCTGTTTGTCCTGGAAGGAGGTACAAGCACCTTGGAGGTGTTAATCCTCCTACAACACTTGATTTTGCTGTGGGAATCATTAGTTTTCCCCTCATTAACACAAAACCTGTGTTAATTAGACATTAGACTTGGCAACTTTTGCTGGAGAATTTTGCTTCTACCCTGGCAATTCACTGCAAACATGATGTGCTTTTCTGCCACAGGTTCCAGTACTAATTATACCTGTCCTCCCCTGCCTGACCCTAAATTTGACCCCTTTTCAACCTGAATTCATCATTTCTTAACTGCAGGAGGGTTTTAGTCACTGCATATTCTTGTAGATTGATTGAAATAATTGAAAAAGGAAGGAAATAGTCAACATTCTCTTCACAAATAATGTTTACATAAAGTCAAAGTCCGTTTCTCCAGGGTCTTAAGCACTTCCAAAGTTTGCTACTCTTTTCCCCCTTGTATCTCACTATTTTCATTCATCCTTAAAAGTTAATAATTCTCCTCTTGCTGGTGTTTTTGTTAGTAACCTTCAACAAGAACAGACTCACTCCATTTCCATGTACAATCACAAAGGATCAACAAGTCGTGAAATAGCATCTCCCTGCTTCTACCTCAGTTATGATATGTGACAGAAAAGAACATTGCCAAATTCACATCTGTGAAAACAAACATCGAAATTTCATCATGTGGAACCAACAAAAGAGCACTGTCACTGCAAAAAACCTCTCAGAAATGCCTGTCTGAAAGCCCTCTTGGATTTGGAGTAATCTTAAGGATGAAGGTTTTCCTTCTAAAACTGGAAACACAATGTTCCTTTCCAAAGAGCCTGCTCTCTCTACCTAACTGCCAGGGTAAATATGTTCCTCTTACAAGCACATCAACTCAGACTAAATGCAGAGGCAAAAGCTGTGATCCACAGGTGATGGAAGCTCTCTGCTCCCCAGGGCAATAATTCCTGCAGGTCACTAACTGCTTATTGCCAGTACCAGGCACTCACAAATTCCCACCAATCTTCTCAGGCAATGAGGCCCCTCGAGGGTCTCTGTGACATTGTGCATTTCATCCCATTGTCCTGCTCCTGTTGTTTGTGTTTGCTGCTGGTGCATCTCTCAAAGCCATACACACTGTCTGAAAACAAAGCAAGAGCACACCATTCTCACTGCCTGCTGGTTTCTATGACCACTGCACTGTTCCGTTGTTTTAGAAAAGACCCTCTTCCTTTATTCTCCATTGAATTTTTCAGGATCCAGCTTCCAAGCACTGCTCTGAATTTCTGCATGTGATTCAGAAAGCCTTTTGATGTTGGTTTTATCTTTGTATTAAAAATTCACCTCTTTGTATCGTTGTCCTGTAAAAAATGTGGATTTACTCTGATAGCCCTCAATACAATAGCATTTCACTAGCCCATAAATCCTTCCAGCTCTTCTGCAGACTTCTTCCAGTTCTTCATCTTTTGAAGATGCTAACTCCAGAAAGAGACACATTTTCCAAGTATTTATTAGTTGCTTGAATCCCACTTCTCAAAAGTAATTTTCTATCTGCACCAAAATTAGAGTAAAGGCAACAGAACTGCTTGTACTCCACCAATTTTTTTCTATGAAATTTATTTCAGTAATTATAAGGCTTAATTGCTTACTATGTCAGCCAAACATTTTGTGGAAAACTATCAATTCATAATTCACTCTGCCTTCTAACTCAATTTAAACACAGGATGTTTATTCTTCCCTTTTGTCACATGAAAACTTCAGTTAAGCTGGATATAATTGTCTATGGCACTACAGAATCCAGCTCTGTTGTACAGAGTTACAAGCTATAGCAACCATCTATTATCACAGTGCAATTAAATAAACACTTCATCTACATCCAAATAACACAGCGCGCTCCATTTTCCTGGCACAGCAGAGTCCAGTAATCCCTGACATGTCTGAGTGTACTTTATAATTTTAAAAAACCCAACAGAAATCTAAGTAACATTAATAATAACAAGTATTTCCTTCATTCCACTTGCTCACAGAGGCAAAACATTACATTTGAAGAGCCAAATAAAGAAAAATATTGAAATATGCTTCCGCATGTCAAGCACTCAAACCTTCAATCTTGTTAGCTTTAAGCACAGAAAATTTGGAAACACTGTTCTTGAAATGTGTATTGAAATATGACCCTTATTTTTTCCTGCATTACTCTTTTCACTTGCCTTGCATAATTCATACAAATTTTGGAGAAATCTGGATTACAGTCTTGGCACAAGGATGCTGTTTTCCCAGAACATGAGTGATAACCACATAAATTTTGAAACAAGGACTACCTAACATCAATAAGACCAACAAGGGCTATTTAAACACCAAACATAAGCAACTTATGCCATCAGCCCTGCCCTAATTTCCATCTGACTTTTTAAATAACAAAGATAATGAATAAAAATGCAGATTTTTTTGTTAATGGCCATATCTGACTACATACAGTCATTATTTATTAAGGCCTTTTGTTAATATTTAAATGATGGAAATAATTTTAAATTATACCCATTACTGATAGGAACTTTTTGAAGCAATACCCTATCTGAGCTACATATTGTGAAGCAAAAGTTTCATCACTTGGTTTGATCATGGGGCATCCAAACCAGCAAGAAGCTGGCAGTCACCAGACACTAACCCTGTTCATACCTGCCTTCTCTGACAAAGCCTTGTGTCCTGGCCACAGCACTAGGCAGAGAGTAGGATGGTCCTATTTGGCCACTTCTATGCCCTTAAAAAATTAGATGCATCAAATAATGTCATCAATGCTCACATTTTACACTGACAATCTGCTTCTAATACTGAACCACTATGCTGACATTTGGAAATGTGAAGTAGATAGCCATATGGAATTGATTATTTTGTTTTTCAAGTCATAGATATTAAATTCAAAAGAAAGCAAGTTATTTGTGACAGGCAATCACAGTGACTTGTTTAAGAGGACAACATTGAAAGATATGTCTCCTTTGCATTTGAGGGGGAGTAGGCGTGAATAAATCACATAACTCATAGATATCCTCTTTTCAAGATATCCATGTTCATTTTAAAGTCATGCTCCTTTTCA
>VRYO01002781.1:12872913-12893299 GCA_009812075.1 Sialia sialis | reverse complement strand
ATCGTGAAATTACTGTAATCTATTTTAATACTTCCCCTGCGGCAAGTACCCATTTGAAAAATGCTCAGTTATGTCTGCTACACAGCAAACTTCAGAAGGATCACTGCTATGTATCACTTCCAGGAAAATGATAAGTTTAGGCTATGAAATCTGCATTCTTGTTCATCCAAGAGGGTGCTGTCTGCAGTGTAATGCTAAGAAACTACAATTTGTTAGCATTAAATGGAAGAGTGTTACCCAACAGAAACCATAACTATAGTACAGAGAGAAAGCAATTACCCCAGCAGATGTGATCACTCACAGTGTCTGGTAATATCCAGGTTTTCCAAACAAAGGTATTAAAATAAATTCTTGTATCACTCAGTTACATAAAAGTATTACTTATGCAGTGAACTCAGCACTAGACTTAAAGGAAGTAATGAAAACAGAATGATAACTGAATTAGTTGATCTGAATTATAACAATGCTATAATACATAGCATAGGATATGATTTTAACAAGAAAGGACTTGTACAAGACCAAAGTTCTTCTTTGTGTCATAAATTACTTTTTAGAAGGCTATGGGTACATCATGCTACAGCATAAAAATCTAATATTTGTAGACATGCAATCTCAAAATGGTCCTCAAGACCAGAACAGGACATTCACACAGAGAAACAAAGTCCCATAAATTTTCCAGCCCTGGCCAGGTACCCTAGAGGCATAGCAGATTCCACAACTCAAAGGATAAACAACAGACAACTGTGGGCAACATTCAGCTTTAGTAATGATCACAGGCTAAGAATAACAAAGAACATTGCATCTCGCAACAGTAATAAAATCTGCCCCTCCAAGCTGGCTCTAAAATCCCTCGTTCAAAGCTGAGACCAGCCCCTGTAAGTCAGCACTCATATCTTTTCATTTATATGATCAGTCAAAGCAAGGAATGGATAGAAGAATAAAAACATATAAAAATCTTTAAGAAAAGCAAACTGCTTTACTAATAATCAATTTCAGACAGATGAAAAAAGTAGGAGGAACTATTCTGAGAACTCATTTCAACAATCTAACATCATGAAGTTACCGGAATTAGGGTTTTGTCAAAATAATGTAACTTAGTGTTCAGGCCACAACCTAAATTTTATTCACAAAGGAAAAATTTAAAAATGGGGGAAAAAAAATTTAAATGGCCTTTCCTTCAAGTCCTAGTCTCCCCACTACTTTCAAATCTCTATAGTTTGGGCGTAGTGCGAAAAAACCAGCAATATCTCACTCTGCCAAGTCATAGCACACAACTTGAGGCACAAAACATGGCTAAAGTCTTCTAAGCCAGTACAGCTCCTTATAGAGAATTTGTTCCCCTAACCCCCAATCTTGTTGGGGTTTTTCTGTGCAAAATGCAGCTCAGCACATGCCAACCCATGTTGCCCTTTTCCAACTACAGGCATTTGTGTGAAGTTTTGGGTAGGCTGCAGCAGAGGGTGCAGAGCCCTCAGTGCCTGATGTGCTCCATTATTTAGCCTTCCCAGCAGCAAATCAAATTAAGATGCAATTTTGCTTCTTTTCAGAGCTGATTGACATTTTAATTAATCTACAGTTAGAACTGTTAATTGAGCTATGAAGTGAGGCAGTAATTTACAGCTAGTAAAATTCCCCACAATGGTTTTACAAGCATCAGTACAGTTTACCCCATTAGCTGTTCTTCAGATATTTTTAATGAAAAAATAAATGCACCCACAGTGGTATAACTCTTTTTTCAAAGAAAATCAGCTTTCAGGAACCCATTCCTAACAGAGGATTCGTCTTTCCTTCTATAAGATAATCTAAATCCCTAATGAGTTATTACAAAGGAATCAAATATAATAACTTTATTTACTACTTTCATTTTGATACAGTCATAAAGATACAGCCATAATATCCCTTCTTCTACGGAGTTTCATCCCAGTGATAATATTGTAGAAACAAGTTTTGTCCTTCTATTTTTTAAGTTTACGACAGATTCAAAGACTCTCACTCCAAAGATTTTCAGAAACAAAAGCTTGCGCTTGCTCTTAAACACAGAAAAAAAATGTGTTGAACATGGTATGTATGAACATCACTATTTAGTTTTTTAAAGAATGTAAATCCTTCACAACAAATATTTTTAAATTAATAATGCATTTGTTTATTCGTTCAGTGCATTTTTCAGTGATTATTTATCTTCTACAAAGCTCAACCATCTGGGTATTGTGAAAGTCTTAAAAAAAAATAGAAACAAATGGCTGAGAAAATATCCGGCTTTTCTAAGAAGTATTATGGGTGTGGTGGGGTTATTTTGGCAGTGTGTATGTGCATGGGTCCAGCAAAGCATGGCTATAACATAGCATCATGCTCTTGACAGACAAAGTTTTTCACTTCAGTTACTGGCTATAATAATCCTAAAATATACTCTAAAATACACTTACATCCAATGTTTTCAGAGAAAAGGGGTAGGAAAGAATTTGGGAAGTATTTGAAAAGTTGAAAGTGCCCCTCTGTACAGATGCATCTCCAATTCTGAAAAGCACATTTAATAAAAACTCACCTATCACAGGCAAACATTAGGATGAACTTCAACCTGTCACCATGCAAAAAGCTCCCTAAGCTGCATTACACCTACCAGACACTAGAAACTTCCATATACTGTTACTTTGCAAAAGGTTTTGATTTACAAGTCTAAAGGAAGAAAAGGAGTGCCAGCAATTTTTCCTTTCTTTTTACTTCTTCAAAGGGCTCAACAAGTTCCTACATCAGTGAGCAGTAGCTGTGAACCAGCTCAGTGCAAGGGTAACACACCACCTTCTGCATCTCTGCAAAATTTTCCACTTTCAAGCTTAATTCCTGACTCTGCAGATGAACTGAGCCTTGATAAAACATTCACAAGTGTAGGTTAGGAGAGAAATTAGCCAAATCATTTCAAAACATGTACATCAAACAAGAGATAGAAAATTTCTTGCATTTTTTCCTATTGACTGCTGACTCTTGTCAGGATGTCTTGTCAGCAATTTGCAAATAAAATGATCTGTTAACATCTTATGACAGTCCTTGCAACTCTTGTAATTCTTTGATGTTTCACTAGGTATACATTTCACTAAACACCTTTGAATGAAATGCACAAAAATCACAAATTCACAATGAAACTGCATATTGTACGACAACCTCTTGGTAAAACTAACCTCACATAAACAGATATAGGGCAAGGAGGAAATCACTTTTAAAAGCATCATTTTCACAGACGTCACTAAGATCTGTGATTAAGAAATGGGCCAAGGGTAGCTACAGCTCAGGTCCATATGGCATTTTGTTTTCCTTGTGAAATGCATAACTTGGTTCCATAAGAATGCCTGGAGCTAGAACTGGGGGAGGAGGAAAAGGTGATTATTTCCAGGCCAGAGTGATCATGGGTATATGACCAAACAGAACCTCCCCTTCTTGCCCCTTTTATATAAATCTAATTTATTCAAATACAGCCTCAAAAAAAATTACTGCAAGCAAAACCAATAACTGATTAAAACCACTGCAAACCCCTAAAAAGCCCAAGAGACCAACCAAAAAAACCAAACTCAGTTTTCAGTTTTATAGGCCAAGGACTACCAAACTACTCTATTAATTCCTCCTCAATGAAACATTCCAAGCACAAACCCTTAATTTACAGATTGCAAAAATCTGCATGATGGAATACATATACCATTCACAGCATTTCACTGCTCTTTCACACCACAAAGGACTAGGAATCTCATAAGTAAGTCCTTTCAAAATAATCTAGCCATTTTTTTCCTCTGGGAGGTTCATAGATTATCTTCAAAAGATCCACAAAACCATCAAGCAAAATCTTCTCCTATATTACTAGTGCAGTTTTATTATGTTCAATCCCAAACCCATGAAAATGTGAAACTCATGTCATCTCTTGTTATCACCAAAAAACCCAAACCCTCTCACTAGGAGAAAAAACCAAAAATTAATATAGTGAACTTTGCCACCTCTTCCACAGGTTTATTAGGAGATGGCGGAAAAAGCATTTTTAATCGGCAAGGAATCCAAACACAACTTTGCCCCCAAATTTGCATTAATTATGTGGAAGACCATGACATGAGCAGGCAAGTGTTCTTCAAAAGGGGAGCTTATGATTTCTGTGCTTATTTATATAATTCCCACAATTCTGTTACAAGTGGGCAATGTATTGTCACTGCCATTATGTGCAGTGCAGCACAGAAATCATTATCATTATCATCTCCCAGTGGCGCCTCACTCTCAGAAAAGTTTCATGCAGGATTCACTCATTTCCTATCTTCTTATCTCATATTATCACCTGATTTCACACACACATTGATGTCCTGTTATACATAATAGCTCTCACTTCAGTTTAAAAGCAGCCAAGGCAACCACAAATGTACCAGAAAGTTTGTAGGAGGTTTTCAGTGTTTCAGATTCAGAAAATTTAAACTGGAGAGCATCTTAATTCAGCTAGACAACACAAATGTACTTGGTTTTTTCAGCCACTTTTCCTCGCAAGTGGTGCTCATCCTCATTCTCAACTAGAGAAAACACTGAACATTATAAATTTTGTTATGTGTATGTAAATTTTTGTGCATATATTTTTTATTATAAAAGATTATTTTAATATTTGGTAATTGATAGAGGGTAAAACCTTGGCTGATGTGCCTTAGTCTTATCAAAAATTGCCATTACCTTTTATTGATCTTCTCTTAATGAAGAAAGGCATATGACATATTTTGGCAGTTCAAATTCGCTCAGAATCATTTATCAACACATTATAGTAACGTACCCAGGGAGGGCACAGAACTAGCCTTTGCCATTGTAACAGCAGAGACTGTAGGTCTCACATTTGTAAGTATTAGATAGATTACAACAAAATATGAAATATACTAAATTTTTATAGCATTCTGGAAAAAATTCTCAGTTCATCTATTTTGTTTTATTTGAACAGAAGCATTAATATCCATAGTAAAAAACTTGGTTTTTAGCAAAAGTACTCATTAAGAAAATGAATCCATATCAGAGAATCAGTCTTTCAAAACCAGTGAGGTTTGGTCTTCAGATCAAGGAAAATTTTTCAAGTGAATTATGTATTTCACATATATTTTTTAACTGGTTTCATAATAAAGGCTAGTTTCAAATGCAGCAGAATGAAACCAACTCAATACACAAATATTCCTTTTTTGGTTAAATACCATATTCTTGAAACTAGCACCTTCCTCTTCATTTACAAAAGAATATAGTTGGCTATTTTGCCGCTTTCCCAACATCATAACTTCTATTACTGCTCCAAGATACCACGTTCAGGGTGTTTACTAGCTCATACTTCCCTTTAATACCCAAAGGTTACTTAACTTTTCACAGTTGACTGAGATTTACAAGCCAGGTGAGAAAGCTTCTTTGCATGAGCAAAGCTTTGTAACTAAGCAAGAAGGCAGTTCTAACCATGGAAATAAAATACATGATTCCAATAACTCCATTAAATAAGGCATGATGGGGCAGCAACAGTACCACAGCAAAGTACCACAGAAAAAAAAACAAGTCATAGGACCTACAGACTGATAAACTAACAAATAATGCATCTGCAACTGAAGCAGCTTAAATTGTCCTTGTTTTAAAATTATTTGTAATTTTAAAATAACAGACATTAATATAACACATAGTATATGTTACTCCACAGCCAGAGTTTATTTAATTCACCAAATTAATGAGGCAAAAAAGCATTGCAGTTATTCTTTGTAAGGTGACTCTGCAGGAGGATATTATTACTATAAGTAAATCTAAATGGATCCTTCACAATTCTTTTCCCTAGATGTATTTTTTAATTCCAAACAGTCCATAAGCATATAGTAGAACTCTAATAACTAGGCTGAAAAATTCAAACCATAATATACATTTTTAATAATGCTGATAACTCATTTCATACATATGTATATGCATATATATCTGTATATTTGCATACATGTATATAACCTAGAGCATGCATTACCTTCTCTGATTGGCAAATCCAATGCATTTACCTTCTCCAGTTGAATGATTTCTGTAAGTACTACAAGGAAAATCCTGTATCCTGATTTTTACATAAAGTACATGCAAACAGAAAAAAACTTCCTGCTAATGTAATAATTTATAGATAGAAAAATCAAATACCTTTAAATTAATAAAAAAGACAAGCTGAGAGCTGCCACAGCCCTGACAAGCTTTTAATATTTCTTTCACATTTTCCTTGGAATTAAATTTTCTGTCTTGATCAGAGAGAATCAGTTCTCTGACCAACTTTTCCCTGACCAGTGAGGGCTGACTGAACTAACAAGCATCTCCACAGTCTGTCACACACAGATCAATCCCAGACAATACACAGACACTGCAGAGGTAGAAGGGAGCACAGACTGTGGGGGAACAATGTTCTCCCAGTATTGCAAAGGCAATTACCTCACTTCTAGCAAAGAAGAGAATGGGGAGCATGTTGTTAACAGGATCACTCACTGTTAACAGGAGATGCATGTGATTGCATGAAGTAAAGGAAGCTGCAAGCACCATGGGACACATCCTGTGCTCCAGCTTGCTTTTCCCAAGAGAAATTTCAAGACCTAGATTTTATCTCATCATAAGTGTCCATACACTGATCACGCCTGTCTTCTTTCACATCTCTTACAGCCCTCTAAATCTGTGTTAATTTCTACTACATGCAACTCCCAAAGTGTTATTCAAGACCACGAAGGTTGAGTTTTCTTCATACACCAACCATGGAAATAAAGCACATTCCATTTCATCCAGAGACCTGAAACTTAACCTCCAGCCCAAGAGCAATTACAGCTCTTTCATCAGCTGGGGAAATCAGTCAGTGCTGATATCCAAATAACAGCACCAAGTAGAGTTTACATTTCTGCAACTAACAGTGGAGTCCTTTAGGCAAGCAGACAAGGACTGAGTTCAGTGCTATAAGGTTGGAGAGCTCACACTGTGCTGTGCTCAACACAGGATGAAAGAGATGGATAGAGCTGATTTTTCTTGCTCTCCCGCCACAAGCAGAAAAAGCAACACTTCCCCAGACCCCATTCCATGGGACAAATCTTCAACAGCACAGAGCACACATATCCCAGGTTACAAATATCCCAGTTTTAAATCAGCTGAAAATCTTGACTACCCTAGAAATAAGATTTCAAAAAGAAAACATAAGAAAAGTCCTATCTTTGGTGGTTAACATGTTCCATGATAGCACTTATGAACCTATTATAGAACATACTTTTAAGAAAAAAAGGCAGATATCCATGTCTAATAGCATAGATCTTTTTATTCACAAAGCTCTTAATGTTATGGGTGCTATGAAGAATATTTTCCCTCTAAGTGAAAAACATGTTTTCCTTTTTCCTTTCTCCTCAAATGTCAACACTTGTTCCATGTGGGAAAGCTTGCAACTCAAACAGCTTCTCTCTGAGGTAGAGCTTTACAAAATTGAACTATGTTTTGAAAAATATTATCCCATTTTTCCATTAATTTGTCCTTTGTGTATAATTAAATGAACAACTTTTGTTTGCATTTATATTGGAGTTTTTCCCTTCAGTTGTTGTTCCTCTATTGAACCTTTAAAATATGCTTCCCTTTCCCCTCCAGTTTTTATTTACAGTCCTACAGAACTGTGTTCAGGAGCGTACAGAAGGCAGTGGCAAATTTCTCAACACATGGTGTACCCTATGCAAGACTTTACACGTCTCCGTATACTGGATGTACTAAAAGTCCTCTAACTGCAACAAATTGAATTGCTGCCAGTCACTACAGCGTGGCTAAAAGAAGTCTTTACCTTCTTCCAACAACCACTTTAAAGACTATTTGGTGTTCCTGAAGTACTGCAAATAAAGAAGAAAAAACCTGCTCATAAAAATATTATACTTTTTAAATATGAAAAGAAAATAGCTGAATAATCCAGATATGCTTTAAAGTGTTTTCTCCACAGAGCCTTGTTAATTCAAAGTCACTGCCATGAAAAATAATGTCTTGAGAGGGAAAAAAAAGAAAAAGGGAACCATATGAAAACTGTAAGTGCAGAACTGGTGGCACATACAGTAATCAGAGAGACACTGTATGCCCTTCCTGACGGGATTACTTCTCCAGATTTGCTCATTAGATTGTGAAGGGTTGGCTGCTCAGGGTCTTCTGTCAGGTGCTATCTGATAGGAGATCATCCCAGCACATTACAGCAACCAAGTGTCTTGACAAATGTCCTGCAAAACTGGGATATTGTATTTCAGCAGTATGCAATGGAGTTTTGCCAAATGTCTAACAGCCCTATTATTTCTCCCTGACAGGCTCTTTTACAGAGATTATTATTTTCTGATTACACCAAATTAAAGAATGGGTTGCTGGATGGAACAGAAGGATATTTACATTGGATCTCTGGTATCATTATAATGAGATAAAGGGCAAATACAAGCCAGAAATGTTTCACTCAGTGACATTGCAACTTGTTATACTGTATATTACAAAAGAAGAGAAAGATAAAGTAATTTAATCCTTATTTTCAATATAGTCTTAGCAAAACAAGTCTGTTATACTCACAGTGATTAACCCTCAAGAGACTACATGTATATCCCTTAATTGTGAAACAAATGTATCTTAAAAAGTACATTGTTAACAAGTACATTGATAACAAGATCCTCCTTGATTTTAAATAAAATTCAAACTGAATTTTTCCTACAAGTGTTTTACATGGAGGAGAATTACCTCCTACTGTTGTCATTTATCTCACTTGGTAGGCATATAGCACTAATTTGGCAGTATTGAAATGCTATGAAAAATAGCACCCATTTGATATGCAAGCTATAAAATTCCCTTTCCTTTTGACTGTTCGTGGAGAATGGAATGGAGTGGGCAGAGTCAGCCCTGCAGCCTCAAGAGTGTATCATTCAACAAAGATGAGGATACATCTAAGAGGAAATACAGCAAATAGAATGATTTATTTTCCACAACAAAATAGCAGGAGATTGTTTTTCTGCTTTGCATTCCTTCTGTAGGACACACAAGTTACATTTGTTCCATATACAACACTCTCTCCTCATATGCTGATGTGCATAGTCAAGAAGTATATACTGTTTTCTAATTTCAAAGTGATCAACATAACTGTAAATGATAATTAAGACATAATTTTTCTGGCCTTATATCCATTTGCATAAAAACTAAACCTTCATGACATTTGTAGCTTCCAACAATACAGTAAAATAATGCTGCATAGAACAGAAACAGAGCTTACATCTGTTATATTAACCATGGGAAAAGAAGAATGGCACATATGTTAAAGATTAATACCGATCACATTACATAGAAATTTGGGCTCATAGTAATAACAAAGAAGAGAAAACTGAAAAACCTATCAAGGGTCACATCTGAAATCTAAGTTAAAATATAATAACCTTTCCATGTTAGTCTGCAATGCATTGCTGCTGGTAGAGGTCAGCACTGTGGTACCAGAAACAGAACATAATATTGTTGGTTCTGAGGCTGAACTTTCTGTTTAGGTGTTAATGGTTACACAATTTATTTTATCTTGGCAAAGATATTTCTGATCTGCCCTAGAAAAACACCTTGGCAGTTGCATTTTTGTAAGTTGCTGGTATTGCCCTTCCTGATAAGCAAGATGTTACTGCTCACAGCACAGACAACAAAACTGTATTACCTGCAAGTTTTTACTTCTTACTCTATGCAATCCCCACAAACATATTTAGAAGCTCCTCAGTTGACAAAATGAAGCCTGCTATCTTATCAGTCCTCCGTTAAAAGAGAAGTGATCATAGAAAGAATGAAATCATCAAGTTGAATACCTCAATGACACAAAGAATACAGTTGCTAATGTGATCAAAAACTTTAGCTTTACAGTTTCAGTCCGAGGTCTTTCAAAGTCATTTAAATTTACATTCAACTGAAAGGCATAAGCATCACCCCAAGAGTGAGATTCCCAAGGAATTAAATCACTTATCACTGTTAAAGTGCACACTTTGAAGGGGATGGTTTCTCCTGGAGAGCTGGGAAAGGCAGAGTGTCCCTCTGAGCTGGATATAATGGTTTCAAGCTTCATGATTCCAGTTTGAAATACACAGGCTGCCCAGACAACTCAAGTTACATTGGTCTGGGTCCTTGACTGTATGGTTTTCCAGACAGAAAGCGATATTAATATATCAAGGAAAATGGAAAGAATCTTCAAAATGTCTTCTGTATGCTGCTATACTGTGATTAAAATCTCATTTTAAAATTCTACACAAACATTGTGCGTCATATTACTTAAGAGAGTTCTTCTGTATAGAAGTTTTCATAAACATCACGCCACTGACATATGTAGCATGATGTATAGAGCACTGTGCACTTACCCTTCTAAATTTTGAAAGTGTTTTGAAATTCACAAGCTAGTCAAGTTTGGTCAGCAGTTAATAAATAGAAAGAAAAAGGCAGAAACTACCCAATTTTCTAATCTAAATGAACATTTTTTTTTTCCTTTCTCTCCTAGACCCCAGTCCTAGCAGCAAACCTGGATGGTAATGAACCAAAAATATCAGGAGAGCTGACCATAACTGGGATATTCTGAGAAGAAGAGGGGTTTTTGTCAAATCATACTAAGTCATTAGATTCTGCACATATATGACTGAAGCCTAAAAATCATAACCACAGCAATACAGGATTTCAAAATAACAGCTGAATCTACAGAGGCACCTGGATATGGGCATGTGTAATTCGTTTGGTGTTCACATAAAAGGAGTGATACAGCTGAGGTGAGGAACTTCTCATGAATCAAAAGCAGAAATCATATCAGTTAGGAGGACATATTTGCCTGAATAATTAAAAATATTTATTTCAGTAAGGCTGAATTAGCTTCCTTTCCCTTCCTGGAACACTTTGTACTGCACTGTTAAGAATCACATAAGTTGTCTTGGGCCATCAATCTAAAGCTGAAGCCTCAAACTACACAAGGTGTTCAAGGAACTGCCATTTCTAAAGTAGTGATCCACTGTCTACTGACTATTGGGAACTTGGGGATAGACCTAGAAAATTATCATTCTCTTGTTGTCTCAAAAATACACCTTTCTACCACACACTAGCTAAAGAGAAAAGGATTGCACTTAACACTGACACACATATTTGCATTTCTTCTTCTGATTAAAAAAGAATTTTTAAAAACCCTGAAATAACTAAGCAATTTTGAAACCCTCACACTTCATTATCGAAAATATTTTTTTAAATACAAATACAGTAATTTCATGACTATAAGGTGCACCTTAAAGCCTAAAATTTTGATTGAAACCCAGAAGTGCATTTTATAATCCGATGTGCCTTATACATGGACAAAGTTCAGAAATTTGCCAACCTGGAAGTGTGAGCCACGAGCTGAGCAGTGAGCTGAGCAGCAAGCCGTGCCGAGCTGAGCAGTGAGAGCTGCAAACCACGAGAGCCATGCCAGCCGATGCTGGGGGCAGGACTTCCGGGGCCTGCGGCACGGGGAGGGCGCTGGGGCTGCGTTTAAAGGCTGCGCCGATCTGTGAAAACTGTTTGCAAATTGAGCACCTGTCAGTAAACCCCAGGATTGCACTATTCTGTTACTAATTCGTTACTTTGTTGCACACAGATCCTCACTGCAAAAAAAAGGTGCACCTTACACACTGGTGTGCCTTATATATGGAAAAAGTTTGGTAATTTTTCAACAGCCCGGAAGTGCACCTTATAATCTGGTGCGCCTTATAGTTGCGAAATTATTGTAATTGTAAATTTATGCAAAGCTATTTGGGACCATTTGAACTATAACAGACTAAGTACCAAAAATCCTCTTCTTCCTGATACAAGCAACGACAACATCCTCTTCAGCTTTTCTTTAGTGACATTTGTGTGTTTCCATCTCCTCTTGTAAAGGGAGTTTCCATTCCTCTAATGGTCCTGGCTGGACATTCCAGTTTGCATCCACATCTTTTGATCATGGTTGATTAGAATTGTTCACAACATTCCCAGAGAGGTCCCTCAAGTGTCTGAGTGTATCAGGAATCATCCTTCAGGAGCACTTTATTGGATACACACTTCATTTCTCCTTGGCCGTGTCCAACTGATGGCTCAATACACTTCCTATGTAGGAAAAGTCTGCAATCAATGCACTAGGTCCTCTTTTTCCCTGACTGACTCCATCTGTGAGCCTCTGGAACAGATGCCTTAATTCCCAAGTGCCCAGACCAAGGGGTTGTATTACTTTGGTCTCCAAGCCTGTATAGTTCTTTCATTTATAATGTAAAATCACCATTTTTATGGTCCCTCTTTAATTTTTGTCATACATAGGTTTCATCAACATGATCCCATTGTTTATGCCAAAGAATTAATAAAATAAAGAAAGAAAAATAAATTCTCGCCAAGTTAATCCTTGAGGAAATAAGAAGTACCCTCCAATGTTTTTCATAATGTTTCACTCTTGATATATTTTAAATGTTTCCTTATGTGCTGTGTACATTTTTTAACACTTATCATCATAACTAATGACTTGCCATTATTTCTTCCAGCCCCTAAGTAACAGTTTCCCAGTGTCAGATTTAAATTGTAATGACTCAGGAGAAAAGCATAAAGTATTTAAAATTTCTCTGCAAAATCCTGCATTGAAATTATTAATTCTTGCACAAATTTTGTATTTTCTCTATGCAAAGATAGATGTAGGTCCCAATTGCAGTGAGATTTTGAAGGTAAAGAAGAGACAAAACCACAGAAGTAGAAATTTCAAAAATATTCAAAATATCCAACAAGTTAAACAGAAATCCAAAGAGCTCCTACAACAAGCAGCTAAAGGTTTTTCAAGGAGGACTGCCTTATGTAAAAAAAAGCCATGTTGCACTTCAGGTTTCTTAAACGTACCTCTTTTACATGTCAGCGTGTCTGTGATTGGTTCTTAATGAATCCTTACTATGGCCAGTTTAATTTATAAATTCTCAATTTATTTCTGAAATTTTATCAGCATAAAATCCAGAAAGCAATTTAGTATTTCCATGTTTCATTTAGCAATTCTCTTTGAAAAAACTCTTAAACGTTTAGCTCCTTTAAAGTAGCACCCCGAATGAAGATGAGTGAAGCTCCTTTTGAAGACCTTCATCCCCACCCCAGCCCCAAATCAACCTTCTACACAGTCTTTCCTTGGGAGTCCATTCCTCTTCAGGAATGTTTGGGTTCACTGTTCCCTTTCTCACATCTTTCTTACAAAACTGCCTTGCCTCTCCCATCACTAGGAAGCATGTCCACTTACCAAAGCTTATGCCCTTTCAAAGACCTTCTAAAATTCCTTTTTATAAGTTATCTTGCTATTAATAAAACTTTCCACTACTCCAACCTCACCATTTCACTATTTTAGTAAAAACTGAGAAGCTGCTGCTCTTATCCAGCTTTCTGGAATACTGTACACCACAGCTGACTTTCACGACAAATGAAATCTCATTAAAATTTGACACACATTAAATTAAAAAATCCTATTAACTCATGATGAAAATACATAAATAGTTTTAGATCATTCATACTTGCTTATACTCAATACTTATTCTGTGTTCCATTTCCTTGTCTGTAATACTGGAGTTGGACTTCTATCACTCCTATTCTCTGTAGGCCTAATTCCTGCAATTTCTGAGAAGTTCCACGGCATGTTTTTCCAGCTACATATTTACAATAACTTGCAGGAAAGGATTTCAATGTTGAATATAGTATTTCAGTAATATTTTAGTATAAATACTAGTGTGAAAATGTAACTAAAAAAATAGTTTAAGTGTTTAATAAATAAAGTACTGTAAGCAAAATGACTTCTTGTATATCCCCTGGGATCTCAGCCACAAATACCAGGAAAATAGTTTGAGAAGTAACCACAGAAATAGAAAGTTGGATAGCAGATTAAAAATAACCCAGAACAAATGAATAGCAATATTATTTAAACTTAGATTTAAGAATAAGATAATTTTATTCTGTAGTGTCAACCATGTAAGTCAGACCTCACCATGAAAAGAAAACTAGCATCAGCAGCACACAAAAGCCATTAGAAGAAATGTCAGTGGGAAGATTGTCAGGAAAACTGAGAAAGAAAATAAAAAGATGCAAAAGCACAGACTTCTGTTGAGAAAGAAATTCATGGCAGTGTATTAAAATAGATGTCACTTGAATATTGGTCATTGTAATATTGTGGGATTTTGTCTCCACAAACCTTCTGTAAACTAAGGAGCAGGTGCTTAACAGGGCCACTATCTAATACTGAAATTTGGAACTTCAATAAAAACATAAATATGTGAAGGCGAACAGCAGAAAAGGAATCAGTTAATAGTAAACTTTAACCACAAAATTACTGTAAAGTAACTCTGATCACAGACTGGCAAGGATGAGATCTAACAACCATAAAAGTAACATTATTAGATAAAACTGGACCTGCATATTTGATTGCAGTTGTAATTCAACAACACAAATGTTCTGCCTCTGGCAGTGATTTCAAACCAAAGTTCTCAAGAGGCAGCCATAGTCCCCAAAATTTACAAGTACAGATTACTCTGCCCATGCATATTTTTAGTTACATTCCAGTGGCTGTATTTTCACCACACATTAAGATGTGCCCCAAGAACATTTTCAGCACTGGACACATTCTCCATCCATGTGGCTAACACAAAAGTAGGAGAGCCATGAGAGGAGGATTTGGCCCCTATTTCATGCAGGGGACTGTTTGCTCCAACCACTCATCAACTGTGTGCACACATCATTCATAAACGCAGCAATTAAAATAGTTCCTAAGCAGGTACTTATGGAGCAGAAGGACACTACTCTGGTAAGGAGCTCAAGGATGTCTTCACACGCATTTCTGGACCACCGAAACACCTAAAACATTTGTCCAGTCCCCAGCACATCCTTCAACAAAATGACAAAGATTTAACTACATCATATGTAACCTATGTAAGTACCTTCACTTCTCAACAATGCCCAAATAAAGCTGTTGGGAGAGTGACCCAGGTAAATAATATCAGCCATCCAACTGCACTGACAGGTTCAGATTCATTTTTGTATTTCTTTTCCTCAAGTGCAAAGAGCTTCTGAGGAGGTGGACATTGGCCTGATTAAAATCAATCCCAGTAAAACTGGTCCCCAGAATACTCCATTCCACAAATGCCTATACAGACTTAAAAATCCTTCCTTAAAACCAGGAGTGTATACTTCCTGGGGAAAAGAGCTTTATCTCATTCTAAATAAACAGGGCAGCATAGCAGGCAACCTAGAGAGAGTTGCTAAAGTGAGAAAACTGAAGACATTAGGGCACATCCAAAATCAACAAGCAATCAGCCAGACCTTCAGCTAACACAAACCAGCACTATCTTCATTAACTTCTTTGGCTCAGAATCACGTTCTAGGCTTACAACACACAGACCACACGTGACTTCCTCCATCAAACTTTTCACAAGCCAAATCTCAGCCTCACCCACCTCCTTCTCTCACAACCCCTAGGTTACATTGTGTTCCAACACAGCTGGGCTTCATTACTGCACCCTCCTCAGCCCTGTGAAAACATGTCTTGCACAAAGCTCAGCCTTCCTTTGCTTTCCTCTGTGCTAGAGAGCATGAAAGCACCATCTAATGGCACAAGTAACATTCTGAATATTACCTTTTTACACTGCTTCTAGAGTTATCTATCATAGGGAGATAAGCTTCGTATGAGAAATTTTAGTGGCCACTTCCCAAAGAATGCAAGGTACAAAAATGGGGAATATTATTTTATCCCATATCAAGGAAAAGGCATTGCCCTTTAGCAAGACATATTTATGCAAAGGCAAATCTTTCTATATTGTATGTTGGAGTTCACAGATACCCTCAATTTGGCTTAAATATGGAGTTCATTAGTGCAGTGACCACAATTCCACATCTGGATTTAGAAGCAACTGAGTGAACTGCACTGCAGAGAAGTTAACAAGAACATTTCTACTGTCAACTGCACATGAAAGGAAAAAAATGTGCTGAACAAAACATTTTAAGAGCTCAACTGTGTGCTGCCTTATATCATTAGTACTTACTAAACAGAAATTGGAACGGGAAGCTGTGATTGCTTACTTTACCCAGAGTTTACCACTTGGCTACTGTAATGTTCTCAGCTACTTTCAAGAGAACAAACAAAATGAAAAACTGTGATTTCATTCACAAGTTTGGAGTGGATTTTGGCAGGACACTACAGATTGCTGTGGTCAACCTCTGACTCAGAAGTAATCTGCCTGTTACATTATTCAGTCCTGAGCACAAGACGTGAACACCCTTTCTGCATCCATTCACTCCATAAACAGCCAGAACAGGAGTCAGTGGTCTGTGTATGCCTATTTCTAAGCATTCTTTATATTTTAGTATCCAAACATGCCCACGCATGTGGCACACCAGAATTAATAAAACTGATATTGCTCCAGCATCTCCAATAGTTTTATCTCTGTAAAAAGAAATTATGCAAGAGGAATAGATGTTATTCTACTGCTGCATAGTAAGAATTACATCTTCCCATCTAGAGAGTTTCTTTTACATGAAAATCATCATAATATTATATTATAATACTTCTGCAGGTAGAGAAATCAAGAAAAGAAAAAATTAAAGCATATAATTACAGTAGCTTCACGCTTATAAGCCGCACCTTTTTGACTGAGTTTTCGAGCCGACCCCGGAAGTGCGGCTTTTCACCCAGTGTGGCTTATACATGGACAAATTCTGGAGAAATGCCAACCTGGAAGTGTGAGGTGGGCCAGAGCTGCCGCTGCAGGGGCGGGCCAGCCCCTCTCAGAGCCTCTGCCACGGCCGGCAGGGCTGGCCAGAGGTGAATCATCCCTGAAAAGAAAAAAAAAAAAGAAAAAAAAGTGTGGCTTATCACCCGGTGCGGCTTATTTATGGACAAATTCCATGGACTTTCCAACAACCCGGGAGTGCGGCTTATAGCCAGGTGCAGCTTATAAGTGTGAAATTACTGTATAGTCCACAGCAAGTCAGTAGCAGATCTAGAAACATAATTCAGTATCCCAGTTCTGTGCCAAAACTCTAAATTCAACTGCAAAATTCTCTCTGCTGTACATAAAGCATATGGCATGTCACACCTCTAAGCAAAGCAATAGCATGGCTGGATTTCATCTTGCCCAGTTCCAAATCCCTCTCAGATGAAAACTTAGAGATACTGTCAATGCCATTCTTCTGATTTCAAATGAACTGACTTTATTAAAAAAACCCAAACCAAATGAAACTCTTTCCTTTCTGACTGAATACACTTAACATGGGTTTCCAGCACTGTGCAGGAATATAAGTTGCCTACATGCACTAGAGGTTGGAAATATCACATGTAAATAAAAATGGTGAGAGAACAAGAGTCATAAGAAAGAATGTCTCTTTCTTCAAAAGCTTCAGTATAGTAAAGTGAGGGTGTTGGAACACTTTTATCATATAGAGGAACTTTCTTCCATATAGGATTCAGAGCACCCAGCAGGGTATGAACTTTAAATACCAAATCCATGAAAACCAAGTATCCACATGTCACATGGCCTCCACAGACACAAAGGAAAAACAATGGTTGTTCCCCCTTAAAAACATTCAAATATGAACCAAACATGAACATACCTGTACAGTCTTTAATGTCCTTCTTTTTCTAGCTATTGAGGTACTGATGTCTCTAGCTAGGATTTTTTTTTTTAATTTAAATCTTAAAAATCTTTTATTCTGATCCCTATTTTGGTTTCCATTTGATTCTGCTAGAGTATTTGTCTTTGACATGTGGTTACTAAAGCTTTATTTGCCTACTTCAAAACAGATGTTTCCACAGGAGCTAGCAAAAAATGCACCTGTAAACCCTTATTGCTTAATACCTACACTGGAGTTTCTCTAGACACCTTCATAGTCGTGCTTTTCCCATAGGAAGATCTGCTTTGGGCAAGTTTCACACCTCTTTGTAGCCTCAAGGTTTTCACTGAGACCAAATCCAATGCAGTTTGAAGTTTAACAAGGGCTTTGGGCTTTACAATGAAATCTATTTATGTTTGACTCCTCCATACTAGCTATATCTTAATTTCAAATTTGCTTTGTTTGAAATTTTTATCCTGTTTGCACAGAAGAAATAACAATAAAATTAATAGAGAGCAATTTGAGCGTGGTACCATCCATGATCAGTCAACAGCAAAGGAAGAGATTGTTACAGATTGTAACATTTTTAAACCACATTTTGGCTTTTCTATAGGATTTTCTGTTTATATGCACTAAACCACAATAATATTTAGCATACTGAGGACTGTTTATACATCTTGTATTTAAGAAGTGCTTGCTGTGTTTAAATCAGATAACACAGATGACTTCCCCCTCCACAACACTGTAATAAATCTGAATTGTAACTCCCCATTAATTTTTACTATCATGACAAGAATCCTTTGAAATTATCATGCATTTTATTTAAAGGATTTTTTCAGTGTTCCCATGTTAAAAGAAATCTCCTGGGAGGGAAAAAAGGCACTTTCAAAGCAGAAATATTTCCATTAATAGAAGAGTATTTTGAAATTATAAAAAGGGAGTAGATCCAAAACTTCCTATTTTTTGCCTACAGATTTAGCATAAAGGTTTTTTGTTTGTTTCTGGATTTTTATTCTTTCTACTAATATAAATTGGGCTAGTGGGAGCCAATTTTTTTGCTTAGGCTTTATAGAAAGCATGAGCTGAAGAATGAGGTTCCATTGCAGGTAAAAACTGATTGTGTTCCACCTTCACCAGTTCCACTGAAGGTCTGACAATCCATGACTTAGCAGGTAGAGGACTGGGACCTGGAAAATCAATTCACTACTTCTGTTTCTGTCACTGTCTGTTGCTTCATGTCAGTTTTTCTAAAATTCACTGGCATTGTAGAAGGAGCACAAATATACAAAACCACAAATATACAAATTATTCAGACAAGTAAGACAAAGTCCTCAGCTCCATCTTGGCATAGATCCCTTCAAGACAATTCCCACCCTACATGCCCCTAAAGCCAACAATTTCATGTGCAGACACCAAGAGCCAGAGCTTCCCAAGACTCTGTAAGCCAGCAAAAGAAGCAGCAAGCCTGGGATAAACCAGCAGGTCAGACTTCACATGGACAGCTCTGCTGTGTCCTGTGTCCAGAGGCAGAAATCTAGCACCGTATGAGATAATGGAGGGAGGCCAAGCTTCATCAGTTTTATTGCTCAGAAAGAGCTCAGATGTAGAAGACAATCCACAAAAGAGATATCACACACATTGCAGACTTTTTATTGTTTGTACTGATGCAAGGCAGGATGGCTGCTGGTAAACAATTTCATTTCTTTCAAAGTATTTACTCAGTTCTTACAACAATGAAAATGGGCATTACACTAGAAAGTGACCCAAGAGCAGAAAATTATCAAACTCTATAGAGAGTATATAGAGTTCAATGTCTACAAAAGCATACATGCCTGCCACCATTAATAGTTCCATGTTGCCAGGAGCCAGCAAGACTGCTAGCAGTGCTGATTTTTTTTTTCCATATTACATTTTCCCCTCATGAATCAATGCTTATGATTTCATTTTAGCCAGTCTTGATTGTGAGGGTTAGAAGCAGCAACTGGTCTATAAAGTCTCCATTATTCTAAATATGAAGGAACTAAATATCTATTTTTGTCTTTCATGGCCTAAAAGGGTTTTTTATTTAATAGTGCAGCAGTGTACCTGAGAGTCCAGGCATCCTTTCACATCACTCCACCTGATGAAATACATCCTTATTTTCCTGATTTGAACCAATATGAGGATGAATCAGATTAAGATTGACAAAACATACTTAATGCTCCATGCAAGGATTTGTATCTCACTCTGGGAGTTCCAGCTTCAGGTTGAGTCTCTCATCCCATGGTTCAAGATTGTCCTAATTACTGCCCTGAAACATCCTTGGACGTGCACAACCTCTTCCATGAAAAGAGATCATCTAAATGGCATAAAATCTATAGAAATTGCCCATAGAGAAAAAAATACCAGTGGTCACAGAAGGCCACCATGAACTCATCATAAAAAGAAAAGTACTGTCTGTAGTTATTCAGAGAATGTAGCTCGCTAAGAATACTTTTTCTAAAAAAACTAAGATCTCTTGTGCCAAGAAGGAAAATACATTATTTTAAGGTTGGCCAGGTCAATGGAATACATGTTTGGAAAGATATCATCTGTGTAGAAATAATGAAATATTTCCATCCCCTTTACATATTTCAGCATATTTAATTCAGAAAAATTCTGCAATGGAAAAATAAAGCTTGTCAAGTATTTTCTGGGTCATTTCTATTGGCTGCTTCCCTTTTTTTTTTGTTTTAATGTTTATGTCTCTCCCTTTCTCCAAGTGTTACAACTTCACTATAAAAATCAGGTATTGCTTAACAGTTAAAGGATC
>VRYO01002781.1:12847753-12871913 GCA_009812075.1 Sialia sialis | reverse complement strand
CAAGCAGTTCAGTGCCAAACCCCCTCCTACTCCCATGCTCAGTAGAAGAGCTGGCAGGACACATCAAAATTACAACCATTCCACATGGCTTCATAAGAACCCCAAGGGTCTTGAAGACCCTTTTAGGATTATTGTGCATTACTACATCAGTCTGCAAAGCAGGCTGCTCTTAAATGAAAGACTAGGGTGGCGATGACAGTCTCCTTATGAACATCATAAACTCTTTATGACACTTACACGGATATCTCTTGGGTTATTTTATAGTTCTATTACTAAAAGCAAGACTTGCACAAATAAATTTAGGTTGGTAATACAAGATAGTAAAGCACAAAACCTAAGAGATCCAGACAATTTAATCTAAAACGTTTCAGTTGACTTTATGGATTTTAGAATTTACTATTTGATTTTATTGCACAGCAACAAGGACTGCATGTGAAGCAAGAACCCTTTCATAAAAGGTCAGATATATCCTTTTATACCATTTCTACATTGTCTTTAATTTAGAACAGTTTAGTAAAAAAGGCAGATCACTACATGAAGATATGCATCATGGCAAGTAGCTCTAATGATTCAGCACTGGTAAAGTCAGACATGTATGTTCAAAGACCTCTCCACAATTAAGCTCTGTTTTAAAGCTTTGTAGAAACTATTTTTGCACATGCAAATACCTCTTAAAAGGCCTCTTAGCCAGGAAATTACGTTGGCTGTTTCACTATTGAGTACAGATCATGGGACCCCAGGACTGCAGAACAGAGAGCACCTCCTTGTACCCTGAGTAGGGTCTCGTGTTTCCTGGGCTGGAATACACTTTCACATGTGTAAACCACTTTGCCTTCCAAACAGGAGTACCACTAGGGCTCTCCTATAGTTACATGGATTTTGGCCAGTGGAATGTTTACAGAACCAGGCATTTGAGAAGTTTTATTTCTGTATATATTCCCAGAAAAAGGGGAAACTTTAAACCATGCCTTATGCTGGTTGAAGGTTAAACACCTAAGTGCCTCTCTGCTTCCAGACATTTATTGGGCTGACTTTACAAAGCCAGGCAAAATAACAGACAAAAGTGGTTGGACCCATTTTTTTAAACATTTGTTAGCAACAGCTTTCCACAACAACTTTTTCCCAGAAAATCCATCAATAAAAAAAATATTTGTATCATCATCACCAGTTTGCAGATGCATACATCAGTAGGAGAAAAATCAGTTCTTGCCTCAGAAAACACAGAATGCAAAATTCACGGGGACAAGACCTGGAATTTGCAAATCTACACTGAAGTCCCCACCAGTCACACTGCAGGCTGATGATACCTGTGGCCTCCCTGCTCTCCCTCAAGGCACCAGAGCACAAACCCCCTGCCTTCAGGCCTAGCACAGAAAGGCCAGGTGTCAGCACAAGGAGTTAGGAAAGTAGAAATGGCTTTTCCTTTTTTCCACAAAACAGTACATGCAAAAATTGACTAAGACCATGTTTCATATTGAAAGCTCCTGCTCCGAAGCATAGGGCCTCTAACATAAAAGTACCCTGAAATACATCTTCCTTTCTTAAAAAATATTTGACAACAGATTATCTCAGAATTCAATACAAATTTCTAATTAAAATCTTCCATGATTTTTTGGTTTCAGACAGGCAACCATCATGGAAAACAGCAGCACACTAGAGCACACTAAAACATGGCAATGTTGTAACCATCAAAAAAAAGTCACAGGAAACAAACACCCAGCCCCTGGTCTGTGCTCCAGAACACATGGGAACAGCCCATAGCTCCAGCTCTCTAATAACTCATTTGGTACTCACAGTTAACTGGACCAAAGTCCTGATCCTGTTCAAGTCACTACTATAAGTCCCAAGTCTCTTCTTTTCTGAGCTCTCTGGCCCCAGTTTAGCTTGAGGACATTTTGCGGAAAGTTTGAATGTCTTAAGTGTGTCCATTACTCTCCATCAGTAGGGCAAACCTATATTTCCCCTAAATGCCTGGTATTAATCACATGAAACAAGCATAATTTACCCCATATATCCTTTGAGGAGCTAAGTGGTTTTCCCTGGAAACACCAGCCTTATTTTGTTGTGGGGTAGAAAAGAAAGCCTTGAAACATCAGCTTCTGAATTGAATTTGGACACTTTCTGAAATAAAATCTTGTCTCCCTTACTGAATTTAATAATTGATCCAAATACTTTTCTTGAAAGCTAGTCTGCCCCAGACAAAGGTACCAAGAATCCTGAATCATCCATTCATTTCTTCATTTTTCTCACATTTAAACTTAAATCTCATAATAGTTTAGGTCTGATGCCAAGAGGGAATGACCACACAAGTCAGATGGACTGTCAAAGAAAAGAGCATCACTTTAATTTTATGGTGTTTTCTGACACCAGTGTCTTCCCTTTAAAGGCTTTAATAAAGGTTTTGCTTTAATTTATTTTTTTTTAATTTAAACTCTTATTAAATGCTGACAGTAGTAATGCAAAGACAAAAATCCTATTAGGTGGTCTTCAGTGCACAAATTACTAGCTCTCCCTCAATGAGTCAAAGTTCCCTGAAACCAACCAAGAAAAAAAATCAGAAAACACCTCTTTTTTGACCAATGCCAAAAAAATTACTTTGCTTTACTTTACAAGCCCAAAAATAAACGAGTTCTTTATCTAAATGTCTACATACACTCTAGCTGAATTAAATAATACTTTTGGAAACAATAGTGTAGAATATAAGGTAGGCTAATTATTCTACGATTCTATTAAGACATTATGTGTGTAAGCAGTGCACACACACCAGCTGCAGGGTCTTGCCAGCACAGATCCCATCAGAATGGGACATTCATGAGGATGTTAAATGACTGAACTTCTGCAACTTTCAAAAAACCAAGAAAATTGCTAAAGCTTTTCTTCCCCCTTAACATCTTGTGTCTGATACGCCACTGTTCTGCTCAGTTACAAAGCACAAACAAAATTCCACTAACACATTCCCATACATGGGTAGAACCTCTGCCCGACTTTGAATTCTGTAGGTACGATAAGAAATTCAAAGAATTTTAATTTCTTGCCCTGCTCCTAATAATAAACATGCATTGTACCTCTTTCAAAAGCATGCAATTTACATTATTCTTTTAATGACACTGGCCCCATGACTCTAAATCTTTATCTGCGTCACAACTCTTAAACATATTACTGACATTTAATACCTTTGGGAGAGGGAAAAGCCTTGACCTCTTCCATGAGGAAGTTGTTCATCACTGGATTTTATCCAAGGGGAATGTTAACGATGATACAGAAAAGTGGTTAAACATTTTTCTTAAATATAAAAAGCATCTCCTCTTCAGGATGTTTCCGTCTTACTGTGGGAAATACACTAAGAGGCAACAATATTAAACTTGGTTTTTTTTGTGTGAACTCTTATCTTCAAATGTGAACATACAGCTCCAAAATTATTCTACCTGACAGCTGAGGGGTTACTCCAATATGTCCACTCAAGAAAAATGTAAGATTTGAACTGATTACGTGAGGAATAGAACCAGGTTCCTGTTCATGCACTGCAAACATACTCCACGTGGCAGCACTGAGAGAAGCTCTTGGGAAGAGCACATAAGCACACTCTCTAGAGCCTCTCTGCTTTGCCTAGTATCTATGATTTACCTCCATTAGGAATGTCAGAGAACACGTATTTTCCTATTGCCTTTAACATCCTAGCAGACATAGGCAGTAGCCCCTGCCTCCCTCTCAATAACATTCCTGAGGCTGCCCAATATTTTGTTGGCTTTTTGACCAGCACACGCTGACACAGCAGTTTTAGGGAACTGTAAATGGTGGCTTAATGAACTCTTTCCTGAATTTCAACTGCCAGCCCCGTGTCCAAAGTTGTGCAGGCATTACCTGTTCTGCCCTCCCTGAAGCTTTATCTCCTGCCTGCTGTCCACTCACAGTCATGCAGAGTTCCCTCCTCATGGGATCTAAGAGTCAGTCAAGGCACTGTGGTCACAACATAGATGGGTTAAGAAACACCTGGTAACCTTGTGGAAAAAATGAATAAAGGGAAATCCACAAGGTAGTTCTTGTAATAACTGAGAATTTTGTTCAGAGTGATAATAGGCAATTATTATTTTATTATTAGACAGGTAAATTAGGAATTTAATAAAATTGTCATTCCTTTCATGCACTAAGTGACTAGGACTCACAGTTGAAGGAATAAATCAGGTTTGCTGCATCTAGAAGACTTAGAAAAAATAAAAATCTCTTATTTCTTTCTGTCAATGAAATCTCAGGAAGGAGATGATGGCATTATTCTAGAAGAGTGACACAAGCCACCTGTTACTATTAACATACTCATTATTTGGCCAGTACTGGGGGAAGGATAGGTCACTTTTGCAAACCTCATGGGGTTCTGTTGAAAAAAGAACTCCAGCACTGTCTCTACAGCTGTTCACGCAGTGAGTACCTACCACAGGCAGGTCAGCTGCTACATTCTGACTTTGGCCACACTTGTACCACCTAAGGTTAACTGGGACAGCAGCTCATACACAGCACAACAGGGTCAAACACAGGTCTCATGATATTGCTCCACACAATAAATAAAGCAGGAAAAACGTGACCCAGTGTGAGATTTGGCAGCATTTTATAGCTCCATCCCTGCCAGGGGGAGCAGCCAGCAGACCTGCAGCGGGGGCACTCAGGAAAGGATTCCTCTCCTCTGGTCTCCTCTCAGGACACTAACTCATCGTGCTGGAAAACAGAGCAGAGACACAGAAGACTCTCACTAGAATTTTTAAAGAAAGTTCATTTAATCCATTTTAGAGTCTCCTGGTCTCTCTCCGTTACTTTCATTTTGCTAACTCTGATTAAGAGGAAGGTGCTCTTGGAGTCCTCTGTAATAAGAAAAAAGAACCAAAAGACAATCACCCCTTTTACCATGCTGGAAAGGAATTAATTTGCTCAGCTTTGAAGCAATAAGTAATTTTATGGGTGTTAAATGAAGTTAAGTCCTTATTTACCAATATAAATGTTTACACAAATGAAGGCAGATTACACAATAAAAATGTCCAGTTATACTCCTAAATAATGTCCAATTACAAGATTTAGCTGTTTGAGACCTATTTCCCAATATGTTTAATACTATTGTACTATAATATATTTAAAATATTTTGTTTTCTGAAGCACTACTGGTACAATGTCTCCCATATTTTAGAATTGAATTATTCAGCAATTCATTAAATAAATCAGACAAATCAGATTCTAGCACAGCATGTAGTAGAATAGACTCCAGTCACTGGTATTTATGATGCTTTGCAACTGAAAGTAAACAGGCTTTTCCCAATTATATTTATGATCTTTTATTATTTCTAGTCTCATTTATATACAAAGCAGCTGTTTATACAAACAGTATCTGCCAGGTCACATTAGAAATCAATGTGTCAAAGGTGTATAAGAAGGTTTTTATATAGGGTTGAATAAAATTAAATATATACAGAGCTAATTTAAACATTTGCATTAGCAGTTGTTTTTTCAACAGATTGTAAAGAGGTATGAATCTATTAATTTAGGATTAAGTCTGTATAGTATGAATCCACTGTATCAGTGGATAATCCACCCCTCAAATATACCAAATTATTTTATTGCTAATGTAAACCATTCACACTGACATGTTCTGAAAATCTCCTTTGCCTGCGAATGAAAATATGATTAGACACAGCACCATGCAATACTTTGGAGGCGAGAACAAATGTGTGAAGTGTGAAATAAATGTAGCAGAACATGAATCTTCCATTCCTAGCAGCTGTTTGGCAGCAGAGCATGTGTATGTGACAGCAATGACAACACAGTGTCCTCAGAGGTAATGAGGCTCATTTCCCGACGAGCACAGAAATGCGTCACAGCTCCCGCCAGCCCCAGCACAGACTCCGTGGGCACAAGAGGCATCACTTTGGGCTGCAGGAAACCAGGGAGCAGGGATTCCAACCAGAAACAGCAATTTCCACATCCAGGTGGAGAAGCACTATTGATCTCTATCACTACCAGAATAGCATGATGAATCATTAGAGCTGATGCAGTAATATATTATTCCTTGCTGTTTCTAGGTACTGAAAGGGAGGTCTGAAGCCCTTTCTTGTCTCCTTTAGAGCAACAGTATAATTGACTATATTTTAGCAAGTCAATAAACAAAAAAATTTCAAACAGAACTTTTTTCTTTTATCAGCTAGAAGCTGTTGTCATTGCTGACAAGGGAATAGAGCAACACAACAAAACTGGGATGACTACAGCAGAGAATCCACCAAGAGCTTCTAGGGGAGCCTGAGAGAACCAGACATACATATAAAACCTACTGCCAGAAAGCCCAAAAGACATATCCAGCATAGAAGGGGAGAAAATGCCAAGAGATCTTTTTTAAAGTTTCTGTTATCCGTTCTCTCTGATGAGCTACTTCTGAAAACAATCCAGGAGACACTGAAAAGAAATACAAATCCACAGAAGTAACAATGCTCTCTTAGGAGGAACCACTCTTTCTTCTGGACAGGCTTTGCATTCATGTCTGCTCTGTGGAAAATAACAGGACAGGACAGGCACCAGGACAGTCCATCACACCAGGACACAGCACAGGGGATGGATGTGCTGCCCTGCTCAGCGTGGGTATGAGCTTCATGTGAACCTTCTGTCAGTGTGTGGCATCACTGGGACTGCTCCATGAAGGGGCTGTGTCTCTTTCTCAAGGACCCCTTACTCAGGTGCCTCTGCTCTTGTGAGAAGGGAAATGATGCACAAGGTGCCAGAGGTGGAGCAAAGAGCGCATGTGATTCACATTGCCTAGAAAAATCAACCTGACTAAACATTAGAGAGGAGCTGGTTCCAGCTCTGTTTCATCATCTGTTTGTCAATGTACAGTACTACATAATTTGAAGGAAAGCATCAATAATAACAGGGTTTGTGTTTGAAACAGAAAATTGTGTTTGTCCTGCATAGCTCAAGGGAGGGTATTTGTTAGCTCATGAGGTTTTACTTTCTGTTAGAAGCACAGGAAATAGCAACGAAAAAAAAGAGATGCATACTTATCAGCAAATAACCTGGAAGTTTCTGAAGGGTCAGCATTGCCAAGATATTTTTCTTGCTAGCCATACACGCATTTTGAATTTCATGCAAAGTCAATACTGGACTACACATAGACCAGTCCCATATTTCTCACTAGTAAAAATAATAAATTAAAACCCAGAATTATTCTAAGAGTAAAAATGTCATGCACTCTTCAATAGTAACATTAATAAAAGATGCAGAAAAAACAACTGGATGTTTAACCAGACCATGGTTAAATGGCAGACAAAAGTACGGTAATTTCACAATTATAAGCCGCACCTGAATATTAGCCGCACTACTGGGGTAGGCTGGATTCTTCAATTAAAAAGGTGTGGCTTATAATCGTGACATTACTGTAATTAGCATATTTTTTAAAGCACTCTTTCTACTTTCCAAGAACAGTTTTATGAGGCAATATGATGATTTTTGGCACTTTGGGATACCATAAGCCTATATAGTATTCAGACATATCAACTATTCTTATGGTCATGAGAATTTAGATAAGAAACTTTCTTTGGAAATTTGGGCTTCCTATTCTTTAGCTAGGAAATGTTGGCTTTATTCTTCACTAATTCTACAACAGCAGGGAAAACTATTAATAAACTGCCAGTCAGCCATGAGGGATTGAATGGATTCTTAAGAAAAGATCAGATATGAATGAGAACAAATGCAAGTTCTCTCCAGTGCACTCTCTTGAGGGTGTGCATGGCAAGAAGGAAAAAGATACAAAGAATACTGAAAGGCTAATTGTTTTATGAGGGTCTTATTTAAATATTTTTTGAAGAAGAAATAATCTTATAAACAATTTGCCCACAATCAGCCTGTTTCACTTTGAAGCCAAATATCATATTTTAACCATTATTAAAAATAATACCCAGTAAAACTGGTATTTATTGACAGTACTTATATGTGCATTGTGTTGTATTTGCACCATTTATTCTTCAGGACAACTATCCCTTCATCAATGCAGAAAAAAATGTGTATAGGCTAACAAAAACAAACAAAATATTATATAGCACACAGCATGTGGCAAAATTCAGTCAGGAAGGTACTTTTTATTTTTGTAGAAACTCACACAGCACACCCATTTTCTGAGAGCTAATTCCTAACAGCAAGCACAGCCAAAGAAAATCAAATGTCTTTTTAGGTCAGAATCTTCTCCATGTAGAACAGTAAACACTGCACAGTTCTAGCCTAGAGAAACAACAGTATTTAATGATGCAAATAGAAACAATGAGAAATAGATAGAAAAACAGGACAAAAGCATCACAAAAAAAGGAATGAAATGCAGATAAATTCTATTTAATGCATATTTCTATGATTCCTGGATATAAGAGAATCTAACCCCTGAGTAAAACTGATTAAAAGGCTAAAGTCACAGAGACCTGCCATGGAAACATCTATGTTATGCAGCTCCTTCAGAAATCAAGCCTATACATTTTCCTGCAGCCACCTTAATGTTAAACTTAAAGGCAAATTCTGCCTTGACCCCAAGGATTGTAAGGCTGCCTGGGCCACGACAGCTCAGGCAGAGCAGGACTCACAATGGTGTGAGATTGTGCTTTGTGTGTCTGTTTTTGAACCACACAAGCTGAAGATCCACTGGTGTAAGGATGAGATTGCTTGGGACTGAAGGAGGAAGACCCTGGGTAAGTGTAAAGTTACAGTGAGACAAAGTAGGACAGACAGACAGATAATGAACCCAGGGAGTCAGGTCACACAGACTGCAGCTGGAGTGCAGAAAGGAGGGACCTTCAACAAAACACTGAAAATAACTGCGAGGCTCAGAAGAACTCAGGTGACCTGCAGTGAAGTTTTCACTGTTTAGAAGGCAACAAACACGTGGCTGCTCACTAACACAATGTACTCAGCCCTATATTTTAAAAACATTTTGTCTTTTATTTGCAGAAAACATTATCAAAACCAATAAGCCATCAGATAAGAATGAGTCATCACAGCAGCTACAAAAAAGGATGGGATTAAAAAAGTACCTACATATGTATCCAAAGTTAACACCCATGCATGGTAACTAACACAAAAGAGCATTCATAAATTGCAAGATGTTGTCTGTGTAAGGGGCTGCAGAATAATGAAATATTGAGAAATTGCATATGGAACTGATTTTCAAGAGAACATTGTGAAAGGTGAATCTTCCAAAAATTTGTTCCATAAGTGAGAAGTACTTTTGCCTAAAACTGATTTCATCATTCCATCAGGACTCTTTAGCAAAAGATTTAGCAATAGCCTGTGACATGCCCCCTTACACAGAAGTGATTCAATTTCACAGTGCATCCAAACCCACATTCTGCACAGGAAACAAATTCACTGTAAAGAATTACATCTATCCAGTTTCTGAGGTCAAGTATTAATTTTCTGAGGCTGAAGAACAGAACACAGCAGCCACTGTCTGTGCATTTCTAACTTTCAGTCAAGCTCTCACTTACCAGAGCTCCTCCCTCTGAATGTGGTAGTATTTGTAGAAGTGAATCCCCTACTTTGTCCTTAACTCTTGCTGGCGCTGCCACTGACCACCTTGGCAAACACATCTGATACTGTGGCTGTGACCACTGCACTACATCAACACAGCAAGAGAACAATGCAACACATGTTTTGACAGAGCACTTGTGAATAAGAGGAATCTGCTATGTATTATCCAATAAACACCACAATTAAAACCAGACATCTGTGTGCCCCTTACTCATTTTAATTAGAAAACTGTCAAATATGTAGGAGGTCAGAAACAAGAAAGATACGGAGAAGGAATTTTATCCCTTGCTGTAAAATACACAACTGTGCACTTTGCCATATTTGAGAATGTTTTCACATACAAAACAAGATATGCCAAGACCATACCCCAGCCTGCCTCAAATCTCTTCAAAAGTATTAAGTAAAACAAATGAGCATTTTCTTGATACTGAGCTAGCATATGAAGCTTACTCTGAGCAAAACACTGAAAACTGATCACAGGGCAACTTGGGACAAGACTTTCATTAAACATCCCACCTTTGTAATACACTAGAATTTACCAAAATGATGAACTAGTTATTGGGTTTGTGCTTTCAACACCACAATAAATCCTGTCTCTCCCTCTCCTGCATGATACCTTATCTGGCTCAATTTCACAGTTATAACAAAAAGTGACAGAAAGTACCAGAGCTTTGCTTTATTGTGTTCAGAGGCCATTTACCACATGCTTTGGAAGAGATGGCCATATGGGCGTCTGCAGCTCTGTTTTCAATTTTACAGCCCTCACTGACGAGCAACATTAGATAAAGAGCTGCTCATCCAAAGTCAAGTGTGTGCCAGCAACTGAGAAACAACTTGAAGGTGTTAGATAAGTGACATTTCTATTAGAAATATCACCTTCTATTAATGGAAGGTGTCTTTTTGCATTATCTAATCTGAAACTTTAATTTTGAGAGGAACAGTCAAAGCCAGTAGCTTCAGTACCTGGCTGTTCATATAAAGTCATTAATACAATATAGATTTTACACTGAAAAATGACAAAAAAAACCCCACTTTTAACTGACATTTCAAATAGCATTTCTCTATTAATATTTAGTAGCGTTGGGGAAAAAAAACATAATTTCTCTATTAGTCACATGGAGGCTCCAAAGGGTTGGGGGTCTTCCAGACAGCTGACTCATCTGGCACAGTTAACTACTTTGGAATTTTAGAACAAAAACTTTCCCATTTTGCTTTAGAATACAAGAAAAAGAAATTTCACTTCCTATCTTTACATGGATGCAAATAAGTGTGCAACAATAAGAAATTAATTGCTCCACTTCAGATCAAAGTCTGCTACCACCTCTGTAGAATTAACACTGCCTACTCCAGCAGGCATCACAGGCATCAAGCAGAACATCAGAAGTTCTACAGCTTGCTACCACGTGGCTCTCAGCCCCAAGCACACAAAAAGAGAAAAAGCTCTCAAAGAGCCAGAAGCCACACAAATCTGACAGGAAAGTTGCAAACCCCTTGCCTTTAAACTCTCATTTAGATTCTGAGTAATAATCTGATTTTGTACACATCATTAATTTCACTTAGATTTAGAGCTTGGCTGATCTAGGTAAAGGAGAATGGGATTTTCCAGTAACATTGCACTATCTAAGAATGAGAAAAAAGAAACAAAAAGGACAATAAATCAAAACAATGCTATAATATCTGTGATCCCAGATACACACTCAAGCTCTTATTCAGTCCAAGTTACATAAAGTGTAAAGGTAAAAGACAAAATACACATTCTGAGAAAGAGATCCCAATTTCTCTATCTACTCTTGGACAAAGAATAATTTAGAATGGATCACATTTTTAGATGAGCCAAATCAATTTACAGAAATATTTTTTACTAGTCACAATGCCTATTTTCTTACTGAAAAGCAGACAAGCAGTACACAGCTCTCTAATAGAAAATGCTTTTAAGAAGAATCAGTATGTGCCAAATATTATTTCCTTCAAATCCATTTCTATGAATGGTTAAAACGTTGCCTCTCATTTTTTTTCTGCTCCTTTGTTTTGCTGTCCTTCCTACCAGTGTCAGACAACGTTTTTTTCTCCTGGTTGCCAGCACTGAACTAAGCGTGAGCTCCCTAAGGCAAGGCTAATCACAGTGGGCCACGCTGCCTCACTGAGAGCAGAGCCTCTTTTCTGCTGTTTAAAGGTCTTGGACAAGAGGCTGTCAGTCAGAGATTTCTGGCTGGAGGTACCAAGGATTGTGGAGCCAGCTCAACAAAGTACAGTAATTTCACACGTATAAGGCGCACCTTTTTGGCTGAAGTTTCGAGCCTACCCTGGAATGTGCCTTATCACCCAGTGCACCTTATTAGTGTGAAATTACTGTAGTTGGTCAATACCAACTTTTCTGCAAGTTGTTTTTATTATTCTCCCCCTATCAGGAGGCTGAAAGGATCTAGATACTAAACGTGTACCCATTCACAACCTCCTATGTCACTGGGATCCAAATGACACTAAAACCACATGAAACACCATGCCAGGGAAAAGAAGCCCCTAACTGGGCTGTCTCATCTCTTCCCATGAAAACCTCCACCCCAGTGCTTGGCATTTTCCACAAATGCAGGGCAGGTAGAAGCTACCAGCATTCATAGCACCTCACTAACCCCCAGGGGGCTGTCATTATTAAAAAGCTGTTTCCAATATTCAAGTAGTTTTAATCATCTGCTATCCCCATCAATCACAATCGCTGGGAGTGCCTTGAAGTCCTTTTCAAACACATAATGCCTTTCCAAAATCGACTTCCAACTTATGTAGGAGCAATAGCGCAAAATTAGCCAGATGTGATACCAGCAACCCCAGCTTGGGGAAAGAAGGTAGTCATGCACTTGAAAATGCAAACATGTGCCAGCCAACGTGATGCAAAATTAACCCAATTCTGTATTCCTGTATGCTTTAGGGAACTCTTACATTTCTTTTTACCTGGGAACATATTAACCTTGAGTAACGCCGTGTGCTCTGATCCCCCTAAGGCAGATAAGGCTTATAAATCTATGAAAAGACTGATTAGAATAACAAAATATACTTAAGTATCAGTTTCTACCCTTGTGGGCTCTACAATAAGACAACTGGCAGAAGCAACTTACACATGTTAAGCTGCAGGCATCAAAATTAATTATTTTACTCCAAAGCTTGCCTCAAAAGGGACCACTGTAATTAGGATAATAAGCATTAGTGCAGATCATGAATTTTATGTGGGTTGGGCTTTTTTTAAAGTTTATAAATCCCCTTTGTACACAATTGTTATGTTATTGCTATTTGAAATAAAAATACAAATTAGACATTTAAAATCTTATTAAAATGTATGCAGTTAAACACTGACTAAAGTGCATATAACCCTCCCACAATTTCAGATTTTATGGACAATATCTTTCATTCTAAGTCTGTAAGTATATTAATTGCATGAATTTTAAGTACCATTAACATTCAACCAATAGTGTTATTCCAGAAAGCTTCCAGCAAGGATTAGCACCTTTTGGAAATTAAATTTAATTTGCAGGGGAGGTAATAACAACATTTTAATCTATCTCTATGTATTAGAAATGAAAGGCAAGAATCAGCTAATATTGATTCTGAACACTGGAGACCTGTCCCATGGCTCCTGGAAACTGAAACAAATCCATGGATTGAGAGTGTGGGGCAGGCAGTGAGTGACCTGGGGAGAGCTCTGCGTTGCATCCCAGCACTGCAGGGCAGGTGGGAGCCCCTGCACCTTTCCAGCTCTCACCACCTCAGCTGGCCCCAAAGAGAGGAAACAGATGCTGAGGTGAAAGCAGACAGTGCACTGATATCTTCTTTTAGGATTAGCATAAAGTGTGCAATGTAGAACATTTAACCCTCAGCTCTTCCACCTCTGGATCAGCCACCAGCACACTGCATCACAGAAGGATTTTGCCTTAAGCCAACAAACATTTGACTTTGTAGAAACAGCATAGATTAATCTTGCTCCTGTTTTTTGAATGTGGCAGTTGTTTGCTTTCAAAAGTGCTACGAGGCAACATTAAGTTGCTGTTGCCAGATACCACATTTGTAATTACATCTCAGACTCAATTTACAAAACAATTTTTTAGCATATCAAAATTGTTGCTGGTTCAAGGAAACATTTTGAAGGGTAGTTCTGCAAATAATCATTATGAAATTTGTGGTACTTTCTCTGAAATTTAGATTTGTTAGCTCCAGGCTCCCAGCAAATTTTTCCAATTAATTACTGCTATCCTTCCTAATTTTCTCAAACATTTTGACTACCACTTGTATGTGTGATTTCCTCCCTCAGATTATTTCATGGCATCACAATTAGCATTAAAACAGATGTTTTTTCCACACAGAACCTAAAGTTTTTTAAGTGAACCTAACAATTTTTTTCTACTTTCTGATCTGTTATGAAGCCAAATAACATCTGAAAAGTGCTCCAACATCTTAGATATAGACCAAGAGTAGAAAAGGTGTTTTTATCACTGATTGTAGATTTCTTTAGGAAGAATGGGAGGGGGATTCTTGTATCAATTTCTTTCACCTTTCCTTCTAATAGAAACATTGCACAGTATAAAATTTGACAAAAGATTACTGTTTTCTTGCCAAGAACTATGAAATATTCATTGAAATAAACCTGTTAAAAAAGGGACAAACATGCTGCAAGTGCTGCCTGAAAGGAGAAAGGAAAATTCCACTGAGATTTCAATCTGTCACTTACCACTGCTAAAATAATGGCTGGTTACACAGATCCCAGTAGCTAATCACACTGTTAACATCCCTTGCACGTTAGTTTACATGATTTCTGTGATTTAATGCTGTATCCATTTTAATTGTTTACGTTTCCTTTCAGGACACAAGGATTTATGTGACCCAAAGCTAAATGAAACTTTTCTGTTAATGTCAGTGGATAAAACATCACACAAAATATGTACCTTGGCTGTCTTGAGCCATCAGTTACCAAGTTCTCATGTACAAATTTAAAAAGGGGATCTCACAAAGGTTTCCGGGCCAGTATCATAATCATGTCATCTAGGGATGCAAAACCAAGATAAAGTTTATGCGAAGATGAACCAGAGAATTTTAATTAAAGAGATGTTAAGCTTTTGGGGGTTTTACTTTGTTTTCAAATAAAGTGAAAAAAAAAAAAAAAGACAGTAGTCTGAAGAGCAGGAGACATTTGATTCCATGCATGTATGAGGGGAAACAGGGAGGGAGGCAAGCAAGCAAGCAAAGCATGGGTGATTACATGACAATTATCAGTGTGAAAGAATACAAGATAAACTTGGCTGTGTAGTCAGCAAAATGAGTGTGTTTAAACTGAAATGAGGGCACTGGCTGCAGCAGTTTCTGCCTTATAGCAAGCCTCACATCATCAATATTTTGGAAAAATTTCTGTTGACCAAACCCTGAATTGTTCAGGGCTTTCCAGTAATCACTATAGAGCAGACTTGCTTAGAAAACGTGTAATGTATCAGCTCTGGTTTACTTTAGGGTCTGTTTGGAGCAAATAAGGGATCCTGACATAGCAAAGACCAGCTGAACATTGTGATCCATGCTTGTACCCATCTGGATGTGGATCACTGCCACTACCACACAGGTGAGAAGCTTTAAAACAGGAGGTGGCAACTCCTGGACCTGCCCAGATTGTTAATAAACTTTAAGAAACAAGACAGCAATTGAAGGAATAGTAACACTACTATAGCAGCAATGCTTATATTTTATTCCAAGAAAGCAGCCACCACCTTCAGCGCACAGAGAGCACGGCAGTCAGTGTAACTTTATACATCTCCTAAATCCAAACAGAGAGTGCAAACCTAAAAATGCTGCCCAAGGCCTCTCTTCCAAACTCTAACACAAAGCACTAGTCAGCTTTTCTGTAGTGAAGAATGTAAAGTAAAAAGCCCTAGAACAAGCTGCCCAGAGAAGTTGTGGATGCCCAATCTCTGGAACTGCTCGAGGCCAGGTTTCGTGGGAGCTCTGAGCAACCTGGTCTAGTGAACCGTGTCCCTGCCCAGGGCTGGGGTGTGGAACTAGGTGATTTTTAAGGTTCCTTCCAAACCAAACCATTCTGTGAAAGCATTTTAAAACACAAATCGTCAGTATGGCAACTCCTCCAGGCCCTTTCAACGGAGTACAATTAGCCTGTGTAAAACACACACAACTCTGCTGCCTCTGATAGCAGGGTCAGGACCTGATGGCAAGTTGTATTTTCTGCATTCCCACATCTCAAGACCTCACCTGGTTAACACTACACAAGTAGAGTGCAAGGCTGATAAAAATGCATTTTCCTATCACCCATCTAGTACATTCTCAGGGCTCCTGACAACAAGTCACCAGTCCTTTTCCTGACATTGCTGTCTTTCAAATGCACATCAATTTGCAAATCACCATAGCAAATTGGCTTTTGCATGCTTTTTATGCCACTTTTCCAAAATGCAGCTGCAATTTATATTCTTAATCACTAGCTTAAGTGATCACTAAATCACATTTTAAGTTTCCAGGCACGTAAAATTATTACAGCAATTACTTCTAAAAAAAAAAAAAAACCAAACAGTTAAGTGACCACAACAGACTTCATTTATTTCCACATTTCTAGCTGGATCACCAACATTTTTTTCTCCAGGTCCTTGTGTACCATCTGAGAGCTTCTCTTGTATTGATTCTATTTAAGGAAAGAGTTTCATTACATTTCTGCAGGTCAGCCACAAAATTTAATGACTGTTTCCCTTACTGAGGGAATGGTTTTTCACACATCCTACAAGAAGTATCAAAACTCTTCAAAGTCAGATACATGTTTATATTTCCATCAGCCTCCTACCTTTTTAACTTGTTTATTCTACCACTCTTGAACAAGCATGTCATCCTCACCTCTGATAAAGCCTGTTTCTTTTCAAGTTCTTGCCTCTAAGCCATTGCTTCTCTCTATACCCAAGTTCTGCAGCTGCAGCTCCTAATCATCCAGCTGGAGCTTCACTCATTCAAGCCTCTCATGAGCCAGAGAATTTAACCCTGAAGTGGTCCTTCCATTTTTCTGCAGCTGACAACAGTTAGTGTCTTTAATGAATCCTAGTTATGACTAATTTCTACTTCGACATATTTTCACTATCAGAATAGGCCCCCACCAAGTTCCTCTCTTGTTTTCCTTTCTGTCTTTCTCCTAAAGCAAGGCCTGTGGATGCACCTTGGTGAGCTCATTGCCACTTGGCTCCCTCTCCACCTTTCCACACCTACATCAGGTACTTCACTGGGTCTTATTTCCATTCCTTATTCAACAAAACAACACAAACCAATCTGCTCTGCTGTATTTTAAGCTTCCACAACACTCTTTTATCACTTGCAACAGAAAATCATCCATCCAGAGGTTCCACCACTGGGGCTCTTCATGCAGCATGACAGGGCTCACCAGACCTCACCAACACTCCAGTTCAAGCCAGTTAATGACAGAATTTCCACACTGACCTCCCGCAGGTGGGAGTTTCAGATTCAAAAACCAGACCAGTCCTCGCTGTGGCTTTTGGAAACTGTTGGGTTTTGTTTGTCTGCTCACGGTCATGGGGTTGGAAGACTGACCCTGCCCTCTCCAGGGGCAGGGTATTGACTCCCTCTAGGTAGCACCTTCAAACCCTTCCTGTGACCTTGCACACATTTCAAAGGCTCTTGTTCCTCAGTTGCCATCTCTATGTCCTCTTGCTGTATTTGAGTAGAGCTCTGGATTTGTTAGCATGTATTCACCTTGTGAAACTCATCAGACAAAAGCTACCATATGAATTGCCTTTTGGATGAGGTACCTGAGCCATCTCAGTTCTTTGTTCACTCTTACCCCATTGGGCTAAATGTGTATTTCTTGCATAATGTATCTCTAATTCAAATAGTTACCTGCAACCTGGTAAGCTGAATACATTTTTTAAAAAGGTACTTCAGGAAAATCCCACATTCTCCATAAAGCAGTATTTAAGTTGAACAAAAAGAAATTTAAAAATCCGTGAGCTCTGGGCAGTGATTCTGGCATCCCAGAGACCAAACATGAAATACATCACATAGTGGTTCACACCTTTTTTCCACGGGATCATCTCATAAGAAAAAAGAACATGGAATATTAGTGTTCATATAAACCTTTGCATTTAAAGACATGAGAATTACACATTGACAGAATTGAGTGTCTGAACATGCAGTTATTCTTTCTAGAAATGTTTTGGGTTTATGATAAATTCTTTTTCCATTTTTATTTTATTCTTGATCAATTCCACCACTTTTTTAATAAAATGATGTTTTAAATAAAATCCTGCAGCAATTTGTTTCTGCCATTATTTTTCTATCGAATTCAGTTTTGCCTGCAGTACCACTTCAATTTTGACTTATAACTTTCACTAGTAAGGCCAATTAACTCTCATCATACCACTTTCCCCTAGCCTAAACAGAATTAAGGGCTTCCCTCAAAGTAAATTATTTTCTTCCAAGCCATACTTTAGATGATAAAGGAATGTAATTTAAAAAACACAAAACAACATAACAACCCCACCAAAATAAAGCCTAACAAAAAAAAATCAAATAAACAAACAAATCCCAAACACTTTCAAGACAGGCTCAAAAAGAGTCTTGGAGATAATGAGTCTAGAATATTGTAAGCACTGAAGTTCCAGCAAAGTCAAAAGGAAAAATGATTAGGGAGAGAGAAAAAACATCATAATAATTTCTTATTTGCTGAACCTCCGGATCAGGACTTTCTGTTCAGACTCAATGAGCCAAAACTGAGTCCCAAACTCTTAATGATGAGCTCCTATTATAACATCCTACTCTACTTTGATGAACTCTTGCTTTTACTATGAGTTTCCCTACTGCAAACAAGCTATAGACACCTATCACTAAAACCAAGAAGAAGAATGCTCAATAATACTTTTGTCACTTTATTTTACAGACCTCTGGGACCTCTTTATACCAGAGAGACTGTATCTCCAAGAAAGGATATTGGTACCAGGCTAAAACACTCCAAGACATTTTCTTTTCATTTCCCTCAATTCAATGTATCTGGAGACAAATACCTGACAGCAGTATTTGCAACAAATTTTCAACCTGAACCACCCTGTACTGGGCTTTGGCATTCAGCAATACAGAAGAAAATTCTGAGCACTTCAAAATGTAATTTAAGAGTCACAAACCTTAACGCTGATTTAGGATACTGGGGCACTATAATAATAAAATAAAATAAATTAAATTAAATAGCTTTTTCAATTGAGAATGTAAGAATCAGGCAAAATACCTGCTTGTAAATTGCTGTTCTTCCTTCTCCTTAATTTCCTGATTATTATAGGCTTTTCTACAATGCTAATGATTTTTTCAAACAGCTCTTAAAAACAAAAAAAAATAAACAAACTCTATGCTTTTATTTTATCCAGAGTACAAAAGCAGGAGAGACACCAAAACAACACACAAAGACAGAAAAATCCTGTAAGATCTCCCTCAGTGAAGGAGCAAGATGCAAAGGCAGTAACATCAGGAACAAAAGGCAGACAAACACAGGTAACAGGAGAGAAAACACAACAAAAGAGAAGACGTGATCACTGCTAAGAGGTGGAACACCTTTTTGAAAGTACAAAGTGCAAAGCTGGTTGCAGAAGGCCTCCTAATCCAGATGCCATGGGATGGAAGTTTAAGGAATGCACAGCCAGGTCATGCTTTGCCCTGGAGCAGCCTGCCCAGGAGCAATCCTGTGCTAACATCCAGAAGCTGACCAGTGTGACACTCCAGTCCTGGAGCAGCCCACAGCCAGCACCAGCATTCTCTGTGACTTTCTTATATTCTGGATCCTGTGCACCATCCAAGCTTGCAGTGAGATCTGCCAGATGTGTCAGATAACTCTTGTCCTGCCAGCTTCCCCACATGCAGTTCTGGAGAGCTCACTACAGTTGTAGCTTCCAGGTAAGCAAAAGCCTAGTTTTTCCTCATAGTACCACTTCACTCCAAATTAGAGCTGCCTCTTTTTTTTTTTTCTCCTTTTTTTTTAATTGGTCTATAGAAATAGATAAGAAAACCAGAAAAGAGTGTAAGTTCTGTGAGAGAAAGAATGCTGTGTTTTGGCTCTTAAAAAAAAAACCCAGAACAAAGCATAGTCTGCTATCTCACGTTGCTCAGATACAAGGCAAATTTCCAAGAATGTTGCTGATTCTGTGAATTGATAAAGAGTTATTTTATCACACAGCTACACTTTCCTGTATGGATTCTCTTTTTTTGGCTTAATGTAATTAAACCAGAACAGACATGGTTTCCAGTCGACTTGCCCTAATGCTGAAGTAAATCTCTCATGGTTATAGTCCTCTGCACAAGGACTCAAAAACTGCAAAAAAAAAAAAAAACAGTTCTTGAAAAGCATGCAGAATCTTGATGCTATAAACAGTTTGTAGAAATACGAACAAAGACATGCACCTAGCACTTCCAAAGAGAGGTTTATAAGGTAGTGTCTACTCCCTAAGATTTATATGTGCTTATGCTTTAAAGTTAACATGCCACAACTGGGAGGTAATAAGTATGCTCCTCACCAATTATTCAAAGCACTCTACATTCCTTCAGTGCTACAGCACTGTTCCAGCTGGGCTGTGTCAGCTCTTCCTTCAGAAAATACATCCAAATACTTGCAGATAGGTCAGAAGAACATACTGTGGAATGAATATAAACTGGGAATGGCAGCAACATACTCTGTTTCCCAGAGCCATCCAAAAGTTAAGTTTTCTCATTAAATGTGTTCATAAATAGAGCCTCACTGCCTGGTTACCTGTAGGAAGCTCATGCATTTTATTCAGTACTTTTCTGAAAGGATTCATATGTCCCTGCTAGTATTTTGATTTTAGTAATGTTTCAACAGATTGACATCATGTATTAGATGACTTCAATGACTGCACCATCTGACAGGGTGATCCTGACCCTTTCAGAGGAGAAAATTAAGATCATCGGTTATATGACCAGCGTTTGCCTCATAAGCCTGGTAGTCCAAGCTCCTGTTAATAAAGGATCCTGTTAATAAAGGACCACAAAAATGCAAAGCTATACTTCAGAGAAGAAAAGAGAATGGGAGTTATAATACATGACATGCTTTTTTACATATTTTTATCTAATTGTACAGAGAATACAGGTACAATTATATGGATATGTTTACATACCTATACATTTTTCTGTTTCTTTGTAGATGCACTAAGAAAGGCTTTAGGAAACTGTGATTCACTTTATGTGATTCTTGTCTTCTATAGAGAAAATATTCTAAATGTTACTCCAGTGTTAAAAGCTTCACAGAATAAACATACTCAATAAAAAAACCTTATATTATAAAAAAGCATTCCTAATAACCGTTCCACGATCCTCTGGGGCTTTGTTGTTCTCATCCTCATATTTACACAGTTCACTGTCAATAAGCTAAGGCAGCCCCTTGCAATAAAACAAACATCACAGTAAACAAGCTAAATTCATCTCAATTATTAACAAAACTAACATGTTCTTACCATTCATTAAGGTTGCCTAGGAACTACTTTTACTTTTTTGAAAAACAACTAATGTCTGGATAAAAAAATTCAGTCTCAAAATGTGCAGTGAAAACAAATAACATCTAAAAGCCATGAAACCAGAGTGCCAAAGGCACACCCTGAGAGCACTGAGATAATGCCCTAAAAGTAGGGATGACCGTATGGGCTGGCCAAGATTTAAAAAAAAAAAAAAAAAAAAAGCAGCCATTGAAGTTAGACATCTAAATTGTATGTAATCATCGAGACATGTCCTGAGCACCATTAAAAACCAAAATTAGCCCAAATAAGTAGGTCTTCAAGACATCCATTAATTGTGAAAGACACCAAGTCCAACCAGGCAGTTAGCACACATCAGTGTCACCCTCCCATCCTGCCCCAGCAGCTTTCCCCACATTTCTTACACAGTCCCAGCGTTTGTCAGCCCTCCACCCTGTGCAGCATGCAGGGAGTGGAGGGCAGAGAGAAAGAGGACAGCAGCAGTGTCATTTCACCCTGTCACAGCAAGCCAGAGCTCTGGCAGGTGAGAGGGGGTTCCTGTGTGATCCAGGCAGAGCTGGCAGCTCCTGGCACAGGAGCTCCAAGAGCTCCTCCAGCTCCATGTGCAGGACTCAAAGGCACAAAGCTCCATGTGTGAAACTGTAAAACTCTAGGGGATTTTATGCTATGAAATTTGGATCAAAACCAAAGTTCTGGCTCCAATGCATGCACTCCACACTCTAGGTGTCTGAAAATTGCAAACTAATCTAGATTCACAGGTTTGGAAAAAACTGTAAACACCAGTCTTACTTACTGGGAATTTGGCTTTTGTATTTCAGATGGTGATAGAGCATGGATACTTGTTAAGCTATACAGAGGAGTCAGGAAAGTATGAAAACACCTTCAAAAACTGTTATAGATCCCTGGTGATTATTAAAAGTTCATGTTTTTATGCCAGTCTTCTTCTATCTAAAGAAATATTTCACATGCACAGAAACACTGAAAGAGAAACTCTTATTAATTTTATTCATACAATGATAGAATCATTCTGATCACATAAGTTGCTTCAATCATGAAGTGATGTCTTTATAACATATTCCTTAGTTTTCATGGTGTCCTAATACCATAGCATGCATAAACACAAGAACATATATTACATTTACTACAAGATGTGTAAGATTTAAACTGTCATCTTTCAAATCAACCCAGTCATTCTAGGCCTGTTTTTCCCGACTTTTCCCTTAACAAGAGAGGCCATCTATTTGCTCCAGTTCAGGACAAACGCAAATGTTGAAATGTGAGGAATTCCTGAAAAATAATAACCTCCATCTTTTAGCTATTTATACACATTATACACTTCATCTGTCTAGAGGTGTGAGCAGAGACATGAGACAGTGAAGTTCTCTTTGGTTCTGCAGCCCGCACACACCTTTTCAGCAGCACACTGGGCACTTTGATTAGCTTTTGACTGAAGTGACAGATTTTCAAGGAAGTGTAGCAGCTCCAGTAGATCAGATCTTACTTGCTCTATTTATAATAATTTGATTAGAAAGTGCTGATTCTCAGACCACAGTGCTGAGCAGATAGCACTCCTCTGGGGCTGAGGGAGTAAGGAGACTGAATTTTTGCTCTGCCATGAGCATTCTGAGGATCTCCACCAGTTAAACAGCCTTATTCACCTGTGAGGTATGATAATACTTCTGATCTGTCTGTTCATCCCACAGGAATAGGGCAAGGCTAGGCTGATGTGCCTGGAACCACTGGGTGCTCAGCCATAGCTCCAATAATTATCATCTCCATTCTGAACTGCTCTGATGAGAAGGGGTAGAAATTATGGTTTTGTGCAGAGAACCAAAAGATTTTGCACCATCCTTTACTCTTCTGTTGGTTACACTTCTTTTTCAGAAACAGCAAAACTACCTGCTAACTAGAACAATCTTCCAAACAATCTTCAGAGAGAGAAAAACCCATTTATTTACGCTTCTATTTAGCTCAAAGAACACAGTAAATTGTATCAGGAGGGTCTTCTAGCTGTAATTCTTGGTAAATTTATAGAATTCCAGAAGTAAAAACTGACCTCTACATCTTTTCATAGTTAGGCTGGAGAACAGAGTTTATCACATAGTAATTATCACTGATAGCACTATACACTCTCCATCAAATTTTTATCACAATTATTAGGGTCAACAAGAAATAGAGACCAGCTCAAACACTAATTTCTGTTTCTCTTCTTTTTTTAAAGTAAAAATGTGGGTTAATGAATACATACTGTATTTAAGTTTACCACAATGGGAAGTCTAGTTTGTTGTTTTGAGAAATGCATTTCAAAATTTACTAATTACACATTAGTCCACTCCCATTTTCAGAGGTGACTAATGCAAATATCTTGCTTTACGATAACTGCAGCCTTTCCCAGAAACTGATAATTTTATGATCAGTTAAAATTTAAATGGGATAGTTATTTTGACCTACAAGAGCTTTACATCATTAACATGTCAAGAGGAAGTGCCTAAACCATCCCTTTCTGCTGCACAATAAAAGAAACACATAAAAAACAGCCACATATTTTATAATTTAGATTTCTCTATTTCAGTATTTAATATGTTCCTTTCAAATTTTAACTCAGTTTTACTTTGAACATAGTTTTTCCATTAAGCTTGCTTCAACTGAGCTGGATTTACTCAAAGGAAGGGTAAATGAGGGGCTAAAATAACAGCACTTACAGAATCACAGACTGAGAACAAAGCACTTGGCCTGAACAAATGTACTCCACTGTCATCATCATTGCTTCCAGCTCTAAGGAATTTAAACATGATTCCTTTCACAGGAATAATTTGTTATGATATTCTGCTTTCATAAAACCTGAAACATAAGTGACAATGTTTGTTTGGCCTCGTGTGGAGATCAGAGCTGAATTGCAAACACAGGAACTGAACTCCAGAACTCCAGAAATGGGAGCCAAACTTCAGACTCTGGATCCTGACCACATTCAGTGTTCACTGTCCTAGGCTGAATTTCATAAAAATAAACTTTTGGGTGGCACAATATGTGTAATATTATGTTTAATGGCATGCATAATTTTAGAAAACGCATTTTAAATATAACATTTTGTTGCCATTTCACAGAAAGAACATGGCCATGGTCAT
>VRYO01002781.1:12772546-12846528 GCA_009812075.1 Sialia sialis | reverse complement strand
CAAATCCCGTGGTCGTCCTGCCTACCCGGAAGTGCAGCTTATATTCAGGTGCGGCTTATAATCGTGAAATTACTGTACCTTTATCTTCATTCACTTAAAAAACTCACCCAGCCCACTTGTTGTTAAGTGACATGTTGTTACTGATCAAACACGACCAAGTCTACATATAAAAATAAGTACGTAATTGCCCTATTTTATAAACTTCAGAAAATGATATCACATTTCTCATTCAGTTCAGCTTCTTACACAGTAGAAGCCAAACAAAAAATCTACTATTTCTCTATCAAAATAAAACCAGTTAAACTTTAAAGTGTTAAGGAAATGCTGAGATTTGAAACATTGGCTTCCTTAGAATCTCCATATTTTCCAGCCTCCCCTTTTGCTGATGATTATAAGGGATACAATTAAAGCATACCAGCTGAGGAAGACTAGAAGTTAATGCATATAGCTTCCTGGAAAGAGATTAAATATCTTAATCGTTCACAGACTTCATTAGAAAAAAAATAATGTAAATTTCCATCACTCTGGAGAGACAGACCTTGTGGATATTAGCACCACTGCTGCTCAAAGGTCTGCAAATGACCTCCCTCACTTTCCCAAACAACATTCCCCCCTCTCCTGCTCTCTTCTCCCCTCATACAGACAAACACAAATTACTTTGCTGGCCCAAGCAGAATGCTCTGGTCTCCCATAGTCAGTGGATGACATCAGTAATATACATTCCTGTTCCTACAGCAGAAGCTAACATTCTTCCTGCAGCTGAAAAGGTTTGGGATCTAGAGAGAGAGAGGCAGTGAGAATTACAATGTGTTTTTTTCCAAAATTTTCTTTCCCTAATATTTCCCAGTAACTTTAATTTTCAGTAGACCTGACAGAAGGGCACACACTCTGAAAACACAGTTCATCACAGACAAAAGTGGATAAAAAATTCTAAGTCACAGATGCATTGGCCTGGGGTCAATTCTAAGTCTCTTTTCTCAGAAAATGTTTAGCATATATAAAGAGGATAGAACTGAAATACTCCTTAAGGCAGCAGGAGAGTATTTTGACAAGCAGTGTTCTTAAAAAACAACTTTTGTAAGTTGTCTTATCTTCAGGAAAATCATCAGTTTTACTCACATCAGATTGCTACCAGAACATATCCAGGTTCCCAATAATTCTACATCTGAATTACTCATTTGCTTCTAAGCAAACACACAGATATATTCTATGTGCAACAGTCCAGCCTATTTCATAAAAGAATCAACAGTGGCAAAATGCATCAGAAATGACCACAAAAGAATACAATGAAGAGAACCAAAATGCCACAAATCTCACAAGCTGTGGTACTTTCCTCAAGCCTAGCTCTTGACATGCAGAAGCATAGGGATCTATGTAAGAAGCATCAGCTTTCAACAAAGAAAATAACTTTGTACTTCTTGTTCCAGCAAAAAGAAATAAATAATATTGAGAATGTAAAAAAATACAGCCAAAATGTTCACATGTGAATAGTTCCAAACATACTACTAAAAAAATTAAAGGTTTTAAAGGCAATGTAACTTAGAGTTCCCAATAAAGAATTTGTTTTAAACTATTTATTTTCACTAGGCCACTAGCAATTTTAATAAATATTGCTATTAGAAGAGCTATTTATTTCATTTCACAGCAATCAAATTGCCCAGTCCAGTCACCTTCTTAATGACAGCTCTTTGCTCTTAACAAGCAACAGAATGAATCCTGCTCCCTGAAAGCCTTTCCACATTACGGACATCTCAATCAGTTCTGGTGGGAAGAAGCCTCTTTATTTACAGCAGCTCAGTGAAAACGGAATTCTAGTCATCAAGTCTATTATTCACTGGATGTTCCTGCAAATCACATTTCTATTGCAAGTGCATGTTGCAGTGCTCATCGTGTTACAATTTTGTTATTGGGGTTCCAGACACAAAACTGCTGGGAGTGAAGAGATTTTCCCAAAATTACATTAAATTACAACTCTCTTACATAGCCCAGAGATGAACTGAACTCAGCAGAGAGATGCAGACCAAAATTCAATTTTATATGCATCTTTTAAGAAAGAATTCAGTTGAAAAAGAAGCTGTTGTGGTTTGTTATTTGGGGTTTTTTTCATTTTGTTCTGGTTTAAAATATAGTTATCATCTACTTTCTTCTTCCCTTCCTGTAGAGGTGATGGAATGCAATAAAGGGCACAACTGATCCCAGGCAGTGATTCATGCATACAGAGGCATTGTAAGCAGCCAGTGTTGGCAGATGCTGGCACTGGGATTTGGTTTCAGCTCTGTGAGAACTGAAAGCCCCACAAATGTCACCTTATGGAGATGTCCTGCCCACCAGCTCCACCCTGCTGGTTCTATCACAGAACACACTGAGGCAAAAAGAGGTCAACAGCTGCCAAATACACTGTTCCTCAACAGAGTCTGGGAATCACTCACATGTGTACAAAGAATTGTTTGGATAGAAAAGATACGTCCAATATGTCCAGAGCTCCAAACCAACAACATAAATGGGGATAACACAGCCCACTGCTGTAGCCAGCTTTAGGAGCTGTTCAGGCCTGAACAGTACTTATAGCAAGAGATTTCTAGTCCCTGTCATGATAAATCTGTGAACATGCACACAGCTCATCACCAGGAGATCGCTCAGATCTCTTTAGAGAGGAAGCCAATTACAAACTCCCCAAGTGGCAGGAGGGCAGCAGGCTGCCAGTATAGACTGCTTCAGTCCTAGCTGCTGTTCTGATAAAAATGCATATGTCATGACATAAATAAGATCAGGACAAAAGATTATGTCACAGGTGAATTAGTGCTTCCATGTAACACACTCACAGCCCGTCAGACACGGCCTGGAACAATTGAATTTATGCAACGTTCTGCAGTTCTGCATTTCTACCTAAACCTCTCATTTAGCTAACAGATTGTCAAAAACAAATTATAGCCAGACAAGACCTTACTGATTGTACATGTGCGTGAAAAACTAGTTGTTATCACTGCAGAATCTAAATGGTTCCTCTTGATTTGCCTCTCCTACTACCATGACTAAACAGACTGTAACTATTCTTAGCCACAGTAAAGTTACACTGCCAACCTTTGAAGGATGCTGCCTGATGGTGTCTTTCTTGAGAGGATCTTCAAAAATACACTAGATGTACAAAAAGATTGGGAAGCAATTCACAGTTGTGCAGCTCCCATTGGAAGTTTTAGCTCTATCCATAACTATGGTGTGATGGCCCTAGAATGAAACATAACTTCATGAGCATGACAATGCCACAAATTCTGCCTGCAAAATTGTTTTCCGAAGCAGATCGAGAGGGACACAAGCAAAATCCCTCGTATGCAAAATCTTTTCTTTAAATAACAGTGATTGGTGACGTGAAAAGTCCTCCTAGAACATGTATTCCAAGGTGGTTTCCTCTGTTTCTGCTCCACTCCACTCCCAGAGGATGAAGTTTGCCAGATTTATTATGGCAATTATACATTTAACTTCATTAGTGACGATCAGAGCACTTCAGTTGTGCTCACTGGCGGCCCGGGGGAGTCTTAGAGAAACTTGGAATGTTTGTTCATCACTCGCGATCGCTTCCCTTGAAAGTTGGGAGCAAAGGCAAGCAAGGGGCCCCTCATGTGCATCCCTCGCCCCATCCCCGCAGCCTGCGCTGCGCTGCGGCCGCACCGCCCGCAGCGACCCCAACTCCCCGGAGCTGCCTCTGCCCAGCGTGGCTTCCCCAGTGCCCAGTGCCCGGCACTCTCTGTGCCCAGGATCCCCGGTGCCCGGCACCCTCAGTGCCCAGTATCCCCAGTGCCCGGCACTCTCTGTGCCCAGGATCCCCGGTGCCCGGCACCCTCAGTGCGCAGTATCCCCAGAACTCGGCATCCCCGTCCCGCTGGCACTGCCGGCGGCTCCGCAGCCGCGGCGGACGCGGACGGGCGGGGAAGGAGGGTCAGTGGGAGGGATTCGGGTCAGCGGGGTCCGTGCCGGGAGATGGGTGGGGAGAGGCAGCGGGCGAGCTGGGCTGTGCCGCAACGCCCCTCGCTATAAACAGAGGGGCCGGCACCGAGCGGGAGGAGCGGAGCGGAGCGGCCGGCAGGGATCGCGCCCGGAGCCCAGCCCAGATCAGCCCAGCTCAGCTCAGCCACCCCCGCCCGCCCGGACCCAGGTAAGAGCGTCCCGAGCAGGGACGAGCAGAGCGCGGCACAGCCTCCTGCTGAATTTACACTCGGCTCGGACGGAGCCGGCACGGGAAGGCTCGGTCCCGGACAAAGCGCAGCCGCTTAATTCCCCGAGCTCTGCCTTGCCCTGCGAGACCCGGTCCACATCATTATCTGAGAGAGCACTGAGCGCCCCACAGACTCCCGGCCCTGCCGTGTGTGAACGCTGAGTCCTGCCCGCAGTTTGAACAGAAAGCAAGGGCGCCCTTGGGCAGAGACAAGCGCTCCGAGCAGTAACTCCACAGCACCAACATCCTGCAAGGCGCAGCCCTGGCACCTCTGCTCAGCAACTAAATTTTTATCGCTAAGCTCATGATAGAAATTAATCAAACACCAGAAGTAATGCTCTGGGAGTTGTGCAAACAGTTCAGTCTCTCAGTCTGGCAGGCAGTGCAACTTCCACCAGTTAGCAGCAAGTATTGGCTTAATCAGAATTTTGTAGCATACACTCTCCATAACCAGATCTATCCTTTTTTTGCAGAGCAAGAGTGACCTGCAATCAGAGATTAATTCTAGTTACTAAAGTTAAAATGGTTCCCTGCCTTTTTTTTCCCGAGCCAGTTTCTAAACTTCTCTTGGATTCACACTGGACAACAGTTCTTCAACAAATTCAGTTGAAGTCCTGTAATATAATTACTGTTCTTGCCGTCTCCATGCATCAAAACACTTAAAGTTACCTGTTACTTACATCTAAGTCAACTGGTGTATCAGTCAGGTCATGATGTGTACGAGCAGTAAAGTTGCAGTATTCAGTTACACCTATTTCTATATTTCTGCAAAACCCCTAGAATAATGAGATGTAAAGCAATAAGGGACAGCAGGATTCTGCCCAGAGAATGCTACAGTTCACTGTAAATTTCCATCACTTCCAAAAGTAGCAGCACTCATTTGGATTGGGCTGTGCTGCATAGCATAGGACAAGGTAGTAAATTGACTCAGTAAAATTACAGGATGAAGGTATAAAGAGGGATTTTTTTGTATAGGGAAGCCTCTTCTCTTGTCACTTGCATGAACCCGCAACACTAACATGATTAGATTTTTCTCTGAATAGGAGGTTTAAGTATGGCCTGAAGCAGGTAATTACCATGATGATGTAGAAAGGCTTTTTTAGGTCTGTTTTAGTGTCAGACAAATGTTTCATACTCCTGACCATGGCAGTCCATTTTGCTTGTTGCCACCATAATCTTTTAAATTAAAGAATCTTTCGAAAATATTAAGTGCTTATAAATTCAGCTTTTGCTCATGTTTTAAGAGTTTAAAATATATGCCTTTCTAGCAGGAAGATGGTATTTCTGCTCAATTTTCCTCTCTACAACTTGAATTACATAGCGAAGTCAGTTGTGATTATTGCATGCTTCCTAGTTTATGTTGTTGAACTGAGAAAGCAAAGTGGCCCAGCACAATTAAAAAGAAGTTCACATTTGTAATTAAATTTCAATATAGCTGGTTACATTCTCCCCTTACTTTTGCCCTAGTAATAGATGGAAACAGAAAGAGTTTTTGCACTGAGGGAGAGCAGAAGTGTGCTCATTTTCTATGGTGTGAAGTGTCCTGCCTTCCTGATTTGAAACACTGTCTTCTTGGCTGGACAGCATGTGCAAACTGCAGCCAGGAGTTACTGGTTTAAAAGGCAGCAAACACCAGCCTGAAGTTCAGTAGCCACAGGGCTACAGAAGTGAGGAGTGTGCTGCCTTTAACTTTCAAATATCACAACTCCACAACCTGCTTTTTGCAGTCCTCTTGGAACAAGAGGAATGATGGTATTTGTGTTTCCTGAATAATATTATCTTTAAGTGTATTAAATATTGGAAAACATATTCAATTTCACTCTTTATCGTACTATAAAAACAGAGGAAGGTGCAGAATGTAAATGTGGTGATTTATTTACACTTTCTAGACATGTATGGACTGATGTGGAAGTAAGTGTCTGAGGCAATGCCCATTTTAAAAAATTCTGGTTTGCGTTATGGGCACCAACTGCATTTTTCAACTCCTAAGTTTTGTCCTCTGTGGTAATCTTATCCTCCATGTTTTTTAAAGGAGCATATTTAGGTAGTTCTTTTCTCTGGCACTGGCTGTTGTTGAGCTCAGTAGTTAATATGGCAATTTAAAGTTATGTAAATTACAAACTCTTGTTACACTGTCCTAGTTAAAGCCTTTTAAAAACATTTGAGCAAAGTCACAGAATTAGTTTAAACCATTTTAAGCAGTCACAAATTACTCCTGTTTCCTCACTACCTCTCTTTTTTCTCTGGAACTTCTTGTGTTCCAGAAATTACTAGTTTCTCCTGTAGTATTCATAAGCTCACCTGTAGCTATTGCTGCCCAAATTTTAGGGGTCTTGATCACATTCTAAGAAGCATGCAATTGTTTGAGTGGTTGGCATGCTCTCTACACCTCAAGTATCCTATTCTACCTTGGTGACTTCCTAAAAAGTCATATTCATCTTGATGTGGATCCAGAACATGGATATTTATGCATTACTTTAATCAAATACTACATCTGACTTTCATTACATAGTTAATCTTGTGCATTTTTAAAACTGAATTTAATGGTTATCTTCTAGGAGACTACCTCAATGAAAGAAAGGATCAACCAAAATTGAATTTGATATGTTGTATCTTAAGCTGAGCTAGGGAGATGGGTTATCAAGATTCATTGGCCTAAAAATAGATCTGCTTGGGCTTTATATTGGATACATGACAAAAAGAGGACAAATGGCCAAGTCAGGAATTGGGGTGGGCAGCAAAGCTAACTATTCCCTCACCTATTTCTGAAAGGAATGCTGGCGGCACTGCAACCATCATCTCTCTCCAGAAGGAGAAGCATAAAAGAATCTGTTGAGAGCTGCCAGCAGGGTGAGATTGGGAGCTGGCAGGGGAAGGCACAGCCTGCCCACCACAGCCCCACAGCAGCCTGCTTGTCTCGGAGGCTCTATTGCCTGTTTTGCTAAGTCTCTAGCCTCTGGATAATCTTGGCTCAGTTTTCAAGTCTTATCTTGTTTACTGCTGCTGTTTGTTCCTCCTGCTCTCAGCTGTACAATAATTCCACCAGAAATGCAGTGACATGCAGTGTTCAGCAATGTGTTCCTCTCAGAAATTAATTAGGAATTTTTCTGTATTCTTGGATGGCAGTTCACTCTTTTGGACAGTTAGTCCTAAGGGTGACTGTGGTGGTTTAAGAAGGCAGCCTCTGCATTTTAGGATCAGGTTTAAGAAGGTAGAATTGCAGAATGTTAGAAAAAAAATGTTTTCTAAAAATCTCATGGAATTCCAAAAAACAGAATTAAAAATGTGGATCACTTTTGAAGAGAGACGGAAATGGGGGGGAAAATTACATCATAATTTCCACTATTGTCGGGTTAGTTTCCACAACACCAACAGGAATAAAGAGGTTGCTATTGCTGAGCATTAAACCTCACCTACTTACATGGAATTAACTTTGCATTAAAGTTAAAAATTTGCACATAAGCACGAGGTGAGCTCAAATGCACTGGAGAGATTGAGTAGGTGCTGTCCTAATGCACACTTTGAGTTTCAAGATGCACAGGCCTCATTCATGGAGCTGGAACACTGCAGCCTAAAGAACAGAAAGGCTCCAGCAGAACTATTTCAGTGCAATTATCCCTGTAGGTAAGAAAGTTACTAATCATAGTATCATTTTGTCTCCTCCTTCTGATCTCAAACACCCTTGCAGTGGTGAGCAAGCCAGTAATCTTTTGCCAATGGCAGTATCATTCCCTTTCCATCAACAAATTTGTCTCTTAAGATCACTTTCACCAATAGACAGTCATTCTACTCAGAGCACTCATTCCATGTTCTGTACCATTTTCTAAAATGCCTTTGCCAAACAAAAGAAAACAAAAAAAACTCCTAAAATTGCCAGATGTACCCTAGAAGAATCTTTGTCACTTTGGAACATTTTGGAGAATTTAACAAATTTGTCAAACAAGGGGAGTTATGGTACTCATACTTGACATTTTTTACCTCAGCTGTAACAAACAAATGAAAATAGGTTATCTTGACTCTAAGTCCTAACAGCTGTGATTGTTTGTGACAAAGCACATATGAAATAGAATTGCTGGTCTAATCATTTTTGGTCTTATCTTCAGATAAATGATGGATTATACTAAAATTACTCAGAGCTTTCAACTGAATTGCAACAAAGGATAGAAAAATATCATGTTCCAAATAACATGCTGTTAGTATTCTGTGCTGCACCATCATGTGAAAGAACTACAGATTTTGGCCTTTGGCCAGGTGTCTTTTACGCTTTTCATTCCATTTGTGTTTTGTTTGATAGCAAAACTGTCCAGGTATTCACTATATAACAAGGCCAGCTAGCATGCTTGGTTACTATTTGTGGTGTTTATCTCCTTTGATTGTAGCTGAGTAGCATTTCTCTTGTAGGCACAGAGAATGGGTAATAACCAAAGACAGCCTCACAGCAGGAAAGTGAGATCAGATTGGCAATGCAGCAGTGAGTGGCGTGATTGAAGACAAGACAAAAAGCAGGCTACAGCAAAAGATAGCTGGCAATATCTAAAGAAACTAGTGCTGAATTTGGGCAAGGTCAATATTTAGACAGTATTTCACTGCTTGAGGTGAAAGCTATAATTAGGGTTACAGCCAGAACAAAGAATGATTTAACTAAACTCCTAATTTCAGCTAATTCACCTATTCCTTTCTTTACTTCTAGGTTATTCAACTTTGAGAGTTACTGGTAGATCCTTGGCTACTGGAATCTAATAATCAGTAGATGAAATATAGGGACAGAAATAGAAATTAAAATTCCGTGGATTCCTGAATCCACTCAGTTATCTGAAAACAGAGAGGAGGCACTGAAGGAGAGTGCTGTGCCTCAGCAGTTCTAGCTCAGAGGGACACATGCAAATAAGTAAAACATTCCAGAAAACCACTGAACAGCTGTGCTTTCATGATGGGGGGCTTACACAAGGAGAAAAACGCACGAGTTGACTTCTCTAAAAAATGTTCTGTTGGCAGCTGGCCTCCATTTAACTCTGCTTTAGCATCAGCACAGCCTGGCCAGAGCCTTTCCTCAAAGCAGGCAGCACAAAATGTACAAAGATGCAGCCTGAGCTTATTTATTGAGAAACCATTCATGCCCTTCCCAGACCTCATTTATAGGATGTGTGTTTTTCATCTTTTTCTTTATAAACTGCTATTGGTTTTTATCTTTTCCCCTTTCTCCACTCACTCTTGTTGCCCAAGCGTAGAAGTTTGTACAGTTGTTTTTTCTCCCCTCACCAAGGGGAGTTAGTCCACTATCTCTAAAGCTGCTCAGGGTTTCTTTTCTCAGTCCTCAGGTCTCGATGTACAACAGTAAGAAATGGAATTCATGGAGAATCAGCATATGTCATCAAACTGGGACTCTAGCTGTGCTGTCTTTAGTGTTTTCCTCTTGGTTTTGTTATTAGCAGCTTGCCATGATTAGACGACTGCAGTTTTTCTCAAATCAGGTAAAAATATTTTCACATGGGCTTCGTAAATAGCACTTTGAAGAAAGAGGCTTCAAAATTATTTTACCTTCAAATGCATTTTATGATGCCATTCCATGTTCTTATACATACCATCAAAAAATAAAAACCATGTCAGTAAAGGACAACCACACACCCAAGGATTTGCACAGTAATTTCTCTAGCTCATTTAGCATCTCTGGGAAGGCACAGCCCTACCCCTTCTGAGCTTCTGTGCAATTTGTTTGCTTGAGAACCAAGACTGCACCTGCTTGAGGATGCACTGATTCACAATATCATAGATTAGCTCACTCCAGCTGTAACAGCTGCCTTTGTTTTGCTACCTCTGGCTGGTCCTCATACACACAAGGAACATCTCAGGACAGCAAAGAGAGTTCACCAATTAATTTTATTTCCAAAATAGAGCAATAAATTTTACTTTGGGGGGGAAAAAACAGGAAACAGGCTGTACAAATTTGGCAGAACATCTATTTTGGGATCATTCTATTAAGTGTGCTGCCTTCCAGACAAAGCACTAAGGATCATAGTAACTTGTTTTTCCATGGGTGATAATACCTTTCACACTGACATGGATTAAGGTGTCTATGTTTGACCTTTCCTTCTCTTTGATTAACCCCTTAGAAACTCACTAGTTCAATTGACTCATACATTCTCAAATTTTCTTCTAGTCCTCGTAATGATCTGCCTTTAACAGGAGTTTTGTGCAACTGAAAGCACAATTGGGCCTCTATGCTTTCAGTTTTATACCTACCAACACTTACAATGATACTAACTTCTCTTGGGCTTAGCTGCATTACCATTTTAAAAGATTTTTTTTGTCTGAATAAACTCTTGTGCTTTGCCAGTTACTCATACTGTTTTCTTTCCTTTCTGCCTTTGGTTCCCTTTTTCTGACCCTAATGAGCGATTCATTAAGAAGCCTCCATGCTGATCTTTTGCTTTTAATCTTTTAACTTTTCCCTCCAGGCTGTCCCTAACATTCTCATTTAGGGAAGAAAAGTCTTTTCTGAGGGGTATTGCCGTTGTGTGATATTTTCCCACTGTAAGGATGTCTAAATTAATTATATAATAAGAAAAGTAATCAAGTGTCTCAGTCAGACACAGTGAACCAAATCCTATTACAGATTGCTGAAATACAAGACAAAGCTTCTTCTGAACTAAGGTGTTGAAATCTAACATCCATTTCCTTGCCCAGAAATCCACAATGCATTGCCTCTGCTTCTTCAGCAAGACAAACACAATTTTTCAGCATGCAGTCAAAAGAAAAAGTGTTCACTGCAAGGTTTGCTCTCCTCAGAGCTGTAGCACTGACTGCTGGGAAGTTACATGGGAATCACTAGCCATGACACTGGACATGTAGCAGTAATTGCCATGGCAGACACTTTAATGGTACTGGTTTGTCTGTGTTCCCATAGAAATGCTGCATCTGTACGCGTGTTTGTGTTTCAGTTCATGTCTTCATTACTCAAAGCAAAAGATTCTGTTACCAACTTTAACCACATCGGTGAAAGGTAACAGGTATGGGATTCATTAGAGCGTTTTAGACAGGGAAAGTCCTTTTAGGTAACAGTATGCAACATGAGCTACTCAGTCAACACATCTAATTTCCTTATATTAGAAATTAGAACACCTATGTTCTGGAACTGTGTTCTGGAGTAGAAGCAGAGAATTTTCAGTGTTTCTTTTCTCTCCTGCTTTCTGATTAGCCATCATTGCAGATAAAGATAATTTCTCTGAACAATGCATTTCTAAAGTTTGTTATTAATTAATTTATATTTGCCTTCTATATTTAGGGGGGAAGCAGGGGGTTGGGTGGGGAGTGGGATGTAAAAATAAAAAGCCCATCCTGCAGAAGGGACTGCATATTGAACCTGTAAAGCTCATAGGTGCATTATGGCCCCAGCCTGGCGATTTTAAGGATTCCTTTTGCAGATTAACATGCCAAGTGAGGCTTCAACACACATCAGAATGTTGCCGTGCATGTCAAAATGTTACTGATTTGCTTTACAACTGGAAGCAAATCTATGTAAGCTCTCTGGTGGCACCTTCCTTACTGTTTTACAGGAAGGTACAGAAAGGCAGATCCTTGTATCAGAAAAGTAAAGTTATTTTTCAGAGTTTGTTGCTGATCACATTAGTATCTCACCTTTAACTAAAAAAAGTTGTTCAGGAATGTAAATAAATTGCATACGTAAGGTTCATTTTTGCCTCTGTGTCTTCTGCTCAGCAAAAGAATTACATGACTCTGGGATAGGGGAAAATGACACTGCGATATCTGAATAAAATAAACTACTAGACAAAACAAGGAAGCCTCTATTTGCACTAACTGGAAATTCCACAAAGCGCTATCACCTCCCATCTTTGTCTACAAAATTATTAGCTGTGTCCCCTGCCCTTCTTCCTAGAAACATCCTTGCCTAGAGGGAGCAACAGAAACCTAATTAAAACATTACTTTTGGTACATTCATATTAGTAACACCACGGATTGAGTTGTGTCTTTCACAGTAAAGCTATAAGACAGCAGAAGAGCAAAGGCTGAGAAAAATCCTTCCCTCCCAGAAGTAGGGGATTTGATTCTTGAGGAAATAGTTGAAGTTTTGGCTTTTCCATTCCATTTTCTGTTGTAATCTCTGCCAGCAATAGAAAAGGTTCTGACAATGATTGCATATTGCTGTGGGCATGTCACTCATGCAGTAAACGTTTTATGAAATTACAATTTCTAATTTAGATCTATGAAATGCCTTTTTCTGCTAAATTATTAACAACCACTACTATAAGCAAGAGTTTAAGCTTACACAAATCTCACCTGTTTTTTCCTAGAGGCTGGTAAGCAAGCTCTGCCTTGCAGCTATAGCAGTTTATGGAAGTAGCCTTTTACCCCCAAAAGCCACTCCCCACGTGATAGACCCTTTCTGCTGGACAAGTGCAACCACTGACTAAGACCAAGGTATGGACAATGAAAATAAAAAAAAAATCTTTTAGTGTCGTATGCATTCCAGCTAACATTCCTTCCAGCAAGAATAGGAGTGATCAGAGAGCAGTGATACTCAAAACAGTGCATAAAATGTATTTTAACCCCTTATTAAGCTCTACTTGTTTGAAAGCACAGTAATAAAATAGCATTTCTCCTACAAGCTGGGCAGGAAGAACAGTTACTGCTATTTTTTGCATATTGAAGAAGTAACCCTCAAGCTCCAGGGAATAGGGCTGTAACTTAGGACAGATTCATGTGTATGGAATGCCCAGTAAGCCAGCTGGGATTTATACATGGTTTGAAAGGAGGTGAGACACCTCCTGCACCCAATCTCTGCTGTTAGAACTGGCCATGATAAGGTGTGCTAACAGCAGTGCTTTTTATTTCTGTATGATTTTTTTCTTTATTGCCTCCCCACAGCATTTTAACCACACAGACAAAAAAAAAATCCTTTAAAACTTCTTATCCATGGAACTAAGCTATCAGAAGAAAAACTAAAAATTCCTCAAATTACTTCACTCACACTAAACAAACCTGAATTCGATTTCTGTCTTTTATTAAAAACAATCTCAAGGGACACACTGTATTTTATATAGGCAATTCCAACTGCAATAAAGGAAATGCATTAATTCATTCATTTACTATCACTCAGAGAAAGTAACCATGCAGCATGTAACCTTTCACAGCTCCAACTAATCTCATTTTTATTCGTTCTGGGATTGATGCCTTAATTCTGGTTAATTATTGATTCTTTCAGGTACTTCCAAATACCCTAAAGATATTTCATTACCCGGCATCAAATTTGAAGTTATAAGCCTGCAGTAAAACGTGTATTCATACTAAAATAGTACATTGTGCTCCTATTCAAAGAAGTTTTCATGTCAGTGCAGAAAACCCTAGAAATTCTAGTCCTACCTAGTCTGAAATGCTTTTATTTTGTCTTTCATTTACTTCCATCTAATGTGCAGTAATGACATTGTTAGCAGTGTGAGGAGATGACATGATCCTGAGAAGCAGACATCAGGTTAGCCAGCTGATTATTGATTATTTCTATCTCCCAGAAGTGCACCAATCTTCCTTTTTGGTAAAGGCCAGAGCAGAGGTGCAAAAACCCATGCTGGATTGATGATGGTAGTTAATGCACTCATTTCAAAGACGTAATAGGCCAAAGTGTCTTCAGCCTCTTCTAGTGAAAGAGATAATTCTTTACCTTGTGTTATAGAGCAAGCAATGACCGCTTCCTGTTATAACAACTAATTCTCATATTTAAAAACTAATTTGGCTATAGGTTTAATAACCTAGATAAGGAAAAGATGATATTCATTTCTGTCCCGGCAGACCAACCAAGGTGACAGGACACTATGAGATTCCCCTTTCAAACATCATCTTTTCTGAAGCTTAGCATTGTGATGTTTAGATTCAGAAGTACTAAAATAGAACTATTAATCCAGAAAAATATTTTGTTTATATAATTCTCTTTCCAGTTTTAAGTTACTGCTCTGGGGATAATTTTATATTCATATCCCTTGAAGTTATATGACACCTAAGACATATTAAACACCAGAGAGTTTGCAACACATTCACGCAGTCTTGGTCAAAGAAAGAAAACAGATATTGCTCTGATGGATAAATGTGAAAATAGAGACCAGAAAATTAGGTAGAAAAGTCTAAAATATCTGGTGTACACTGTCAAGCCAGAGCCAGCATTGTCTAAAGCCACCACCCCACTGATCTTCCACAAGAGACTGAACATGCTGCACATTGAACATGCTTTGGAGTCTAGATCTACATGGGTTGGGTCGAAAAATGTTTTCCTTACCCTTAACAACAGAGAAAACAAGATTATGTATGTATAAGAGAAAAACAATGTTGAAACTTAAACCTAGGGAATTCTAAAAATGAGACCTATAAACTGAAAGAAAGCCACAAGAACCCACAGCTCCCGGCACACTGCAGGTGCAAGAGTCATGCCAAGGAGAGCACTGGACTGCCACAGTATGCTCCCTCTGCACCTTTCTTTTTGAGACCCACCACAGGCTGCGGCTGATTTTACCCCACTGCCCAGGGTTAGGATTAGGTCAGGCACACTTACTCTCAACTGAAAGACTTTTGTCTAGCTCTAATGAGTGCCTTGTTGACCTGTCAGTGAACAAATTTTGTACAAAATATCCCCATAATCATTTCTGTGGTAGCATTCACAAAACCACTAAGTTGCGGTGAGGTTGAGAAACTCAAGAAAAATTGAGCAATGCTTTCTTGGCATTAACTTCTACATGTAAAATTTTATAGAAGTATGTACACCAGGGCTTCCCAGATTCTGGGGGAAAATAAAAGTAAATACATGAGTTGGGGATTACTATAGTTGGCTTTATCCAAAGAGGTAAGTAGTAGGAAGAGGCATTTCCCATGTTTCTGTACATTCTGTATGTAATGTGAGTGTATACTCAAACAGTAGTCCAAACTTTCTCTGCTACTGCAGCTGCTCTCATTGCAACTGTGACATCGTTACACTTTAGACTGCTAAAAAGAGCACAAAAATTCTCACTTCTTACATTGTAGTACATTACCATTTAATGTCCAAAAATATACTTGAAAGATTTTATCCATCACTCCACAGCCCCATAAATTCACATTTAGAAAACTTCACTTAGGCAATTTTTGCCACATCGATTTCTAATAAAAAGTGTAGGTGTGCAAATAATAGATTAGATTTCTTTATTCTGTGTTATAAATCTAGCCAACTACTTGCTGGCTTTCTGTCTCAATATATCACTTCTTTTCTCTCTAAATGGTCCTATTTTTAGCAGCTGAAAGATATAAACATTGTATGCTTGTACCCAAACATCCCTTAAGTGCACAGAGATACACTGACACTATACAACCCATTGGACATAAATACAGGGCAAGATACTGCCTAGTCCAACTCATCTGGCACAGGACAGTATAGTTTATGTCATTTTTTAATTCTAGTTTGCTCATCCACTATTTTCAATGAAATAAATCTCATTGTGACACTAACAACTCTTCTGCTCCATCTGAATTAAAAGCTGTTTGCCCTTACCTGCATTAAGGAACTATTTAGGCAAACATATCATTTGAAACAGAATAACAGCATCATGCAATGTCCAAAGAGGTAATGACAAATCCAAGTATATTAGTAAAAGTGGAGGTTGGTGGTGGTGTTAAATATTCTTTTATTTTCAAATTATTAATTTGCTTGTTAAAAGAGCTGTGTGATTAACAACGTGCCTGGTTAGATTAAAAACAATTTTAGTTGAATGGATAGGTGTAACTGTTTTTTCCCCTGCATTGCTAAAGTGAAGTTTCTTTAAAATATTCTTCTTAATTTGGGTCACAGAGAGTTTAAGCTGCATATGTCTTTGAAAAAGTAAAATACCAGAATCTTGTTCTAAGTCTTAAAAGTGCAAGAGCTGGACTGAAGCTTAGCAGAACCAGGAATGGGCCAAAACACAGGAAATTAGATAGAAGCTGGTAGATGCTAAAATAAAGTGAAAATAGTTACCTCTGCTGCATTAAATTTAAATACATACAGATACAATGATATATATTTTGCCTTATGTTATCATCTCAAATAATCTTGAACAAAGGGGATATTTTGAAAAGTGATGGCACTTGAGTATTAAACAGCAAGGCTCCTATTTTAAAATAGGAAATACAGACCTCTAGTGGTCAAAATCTGCATTATATGAGTCAAACTTCAAAGCAATTTAAATGTCATTGTGTTACTTTCTTTAGAATTTTCCTCCTCCATAATCATGCAGAATCATAAAAACCCCCAATTCTACTGTTTAGACATTCCACAAGCATTGATTTTTCCCAGAGGAAAAGGCCCCTTTATCTATCCTTTTTCAAATAAATTTTATGACCAAAACTGAGTAGGGAAGTGAAGAGAAAATTATTGAGAGTAGTCCATGAGAACAAACAGAAGATAGATGTTCATTCTTCTCAGAATAAGCTATAAAGCCATCCTACAGAAGGACAGACTCTTTTGAAGTGTGGCAGAGGAAATAAATACAGAGAAGTTCTTACAGAGAAGGTCAGAGTACATCAACAGTTCACATTTGCAAGGTAACAGGAGCTGTTATGCTAGCACAAAAATGTTATAACCATTGAGGTTTTGATTTTATAGAGAACCAGATTCTGAAATGATCAAAGGCGACTTCTTTTCCAGTTTTATAGAGCCAGCACAAGTGAAGCAGACCAGCTTGAGGTCTTGCAAGGGGAAGGCACAAAGAATCCACATATAGGTTACAGCATTAAAAAGATACATACTTTTAAAAAAATAAAGCAAACATCACAAAATTAACGGCAATTTCAACAGACTGGCAGTTACCTCGGTTGCACAGTTGTTAAAAGAAAATGCAAAGGCCAGTACAAGGTCCTGCAAGTTCTGTTTGTTCTGATGTCAGACACCTCCTGATCCAAAATTGCAGAGCAACAGCAAGCTTAACAGCTGCTAACACAGGTCTGCTGAGGTTTGCTTTGTGTTCTTGCTGTTCCTGAGCTGATGTACAGGCAGTGTCTGGTGCTGTACTACCTATCACAGTTCCTTTTCCGCAGTATTTTGATTTATTGGCATTTACCACAAAGTGAGATGCTGTCTGTGGAAGGTACCAGCAGTGATGACAAGTTCCCACTGTAATGGCACCACAGTTTGAATTATGTACCCTTGTTTGTATTTCTCTTTCCTTTCATAATTCATCTATAAACTCTGGATTAAAGATATTTAGGAAAGCCATCAGTGGAAAATACAGGCTGTTAGAACTAGAAATAAGAAGAAGAAATAAGAGCTAGGAGAAAGGTAAATCTATGGCTTCACAATGGTACTGCTCAGGAACTCCAGGAAAGCAGAGAGGTGCCAAAGTGCATGTCTGAAATAGAAGCAGCTCTATTCACTGAGGCCATGAGCATAAAAAGGGTTATTCTGTTGGATAGGAAAACACCCTAAAAGTCTTTGCAATAAAGCACGTGTACGTGTCATTACTTTCTCAGCAGTTAGAATAAATTAGGAAAGGGGGGGAATAAACTCTTAAGATAAAGGAAAGTTTATGCCACCAGAAAGAAATAAATATAGCAAATATATTGAACACATTGCTGTAAACATTTTTAATTCTCTTTTCTCCCTGTGCAAAAAATTTACATAAAAATAGAATGCAGTATCCTTTTAAACATGGAGCTATTTTCTCATTTGCAAGAACAGCAAATAACCCACCCACTGTCAGAAGAAGAAAAGTGCACATTACCTAGTGATAAGATGGCTAAGCTGTGGGCAGGATTGGTCAGCCTGAGTTTATTTAGTCTTTGTCAAAGCAAATATTAAGTACATTTTTGTTCAAAATCTGATTTGTGACATCTGCTTGCCTATTTTTAGCTGATGAAATTCTCACAGAAAGCCACAGCCAGTGCTTTCTTATCTTTCAGCAGGCAAAGTGCTGTTTACCTTGCATGAGCCCAGCATTCCTTGTTTCCACAGGCAGTTTAATTAAGGATGCATGTTCACCAAACAGAAGCAATGAATGGAGTGGTAAATAATAGATGGTTGAGCAGTCTGAAGCATTTCATTATCAGTGACTTATTGTAATCATTGTAATTAGAAAAGATAAAAGGTCAAACAGGACAGTACCTCAGAACAGGGGCTTGCTGCTCACCAGATAATTTGTTTGAGATTGATGCCACCACACCATTCACAGTCACAATCAATCCTGTTAGAAAAAGCTCCTTGTGTATCAGCCTTAAAATGATCCAATTATCATTATATTAACACAGGTCATTTGAGATGTTTACATGGAATTATCCATGTGCACAACCTCAATAGATGCATTTAACTGGTCAGTGGTTTAACCTGCTTTGTTGAATTCTGGCAGCATAAAGCTGGATCGGACATCTATTTCTGTAGTATTTTAAAAGAATCTGCAGTTCCTTCTATGCAGAAGTATCTGCTTTGCATGATTATGTACAACCATGATCCTGGGACAAGCAGGTGAACTGTGGCAAGTGAGAATAACAGGAAAAACTGAAGGTGCTATGGAAAAGAAATCATTGCCTGTAAGGAATTCACATTGCTGCAGTGGCCCTCTCTCACTACCCAGCACAGTTGTGGACCCATGCCCTCCAAAAAAAATGACCTTCTCCAGTTCTGAAGCTTTTCCTAATGCTCTGAATTTAGAGTTGCGCTCAAGAAAGCAGATCCACCTGAGGCTGGCTCTGAAACTTTAGAATTTCCAGGAAATTTTAAAATTCCATTTGGGATCAGCAGTGCCTTTCCTAGTGTGCTTCATACATGCAGCTCCTATGAGGTTCCTTCTCACAGCAACATTCAGACTGTTTTCAGATACCCAGATGGCAACCCATATGTGTTTACCCAAGAGCAACCACATTACGTATTTCTGCTTCCTTGTCATTTACTGAAAATATTGATGGGTTTATTTATTGATTACAATTACTTAGTATAATTTAAAACTGGTAGCATACTAGATACATCATTTGCACAATTCCACTGACTTCGGTGTTACCAAAACCTTTTAACTCCAGAGGGATTACACAGTCTTACAGAGGTAGATTGGGGTAGAATACTATTTCTTGACAAAATTCCTGATTCTTCATGGGAATTGTTCTGCCTTTTTTCATTTCCCAAGCACTCCAGAATATGCTCAGGGAATTCAATACCTCAGAGTGCCAGACAATTATTCCTGACTAATTATTTTTGTTTATTTTAACACATTTATGAAAATGCAATAGAATCACTGTTACTTTCTTGAAAGAACATATGCTATTAATTAGCATCATCTAAAGCTACTACTGACATGAAACAGTACAGATCACCATGTGGGTAGAAAAGGGAAATTGGAAGCAAAATAACATAACAGAGTGGAGTGAGGGGGTGTGTGAGGAGACCATGGGAAAATTGCTTTGGCATCTACCATTGCACAGAATCAACCCCACCAGAAGGGAATATTCACTGCTGCATTTGCCTTGGACACTGAATCTGTCACTCAGTATATACAGAGCCAAATTGTTCAAGGGACTGGTTAATCTTGTCACTGAGAACGGTCTTGTCCAGCCTTAACTGAGCCTGATCCACGTTATTGCCAGTCACAGCTCATCTCCTGAGCAGAAACTTCCCTACAGATAATGACTGCAAAGTTCTGGGCTGTAATTTTAGTGGGTGTGTAAGAGAGAGAAGACTGTAAGAGACCCACAGCACCAGCCTGTAGCTGGGACAGGGCAAATGTTGCCAGACCTTGATGTCACAGAACAATCAGTTACTGTCAAAGTTACTTTCATAACCAAGGGATGAGATAAAAGGATTTATCTTGAAATCTTTTTATTGTGGTTTCCCTGTCCCAGGGATAGGCTGACCTTCCACAGAGCCAAACAACTTGTATTTGAGATTTGGCACAGTTTGAAAGCCAGGTTTCGCTGAGGATGTACTAGAGTGCCACATGTGATCAGAGTGGTGAACCTTTCTTTATTTGCTTGACTTCTTAATTCCTTAAACATGGCAAAAATAGCTGATGTCATTTTGAGACATCTATACCAGCTGAAGCAACAAGACTAATACGCTGAATGAATTGAAAAGACTGGGAAGTGTTGAATGGCACATCTTGACCAAGTGTCTATTGGTAGCATTTTACTAGATATTCTAAACTTGATAGAGTTATCAAGAACCTAAATCTTGGCATTCCCTCCTTGCTTTGTAGAAAGGAATTGGGTTATTAATGCAAACACATGCTACAACATGAGTTAAGTTAGGGAAATAACAAATCTTGAAAATGCCAAAATCCAAATGATGACCTTGCTCACAAGATGCTGCCTGCAACTCATATTCCTCATATTCTGAGTTCAGTTCCTGGCTCCTTCAGACTTCCTGTGCAGGCTTTGCTGAAGCAAATCTGTGCCTCATTTCTCTATTAAAAACACAATCATTTGTAAAACAATTTGTCTTCCTACAAGAGCAAGTCAAACACTAAACTCAGTGACATTCCACACTTAAAAGGAACATCAGTGCTAAACCAGCAGCCACATCTGTAACAACATAGCTGGTGTGTCTGTAATGATGGGCATCTGCATTCCGAATGTATCAAAAATAGATTGTTTTCATCTTTCTCTGTTTTGTAAAAAAATTCTCAAAGAATTAAGTTCAATGTATAGGAAAAAAAACCATTGTGGTGTTTAATCTTAGAGATACAAGTACCTAACCTAAAGTCACTTATTTTCTTAATTCATTGCAGTTTAGATTTACATACCTAATTACTATTCAGAGTGCTTAAGTTTAGTTTCTGAGATATGTCACCTATTTTTGTAAAGTAAATAATCTAAAGATTCTGCTGAATTTATAGTAATCTGCTATTTTCAGTCTCTTATTTTTGATGTGTGTTCACTAACCAGTATTATTTTAGATTGGAACTTTGTTAATTGAAAGAGGTTTTTAAGATTTCATTTATGTTAGAAAGAATCCAAAAGTGTTCAGCCAACTCCTAACATTCTTGCCTCTCTTTTACTCTGCAAATACTCTGTATTAAAATAGGAATTGATTGATAAAACACTTGAAGATGGCTTATTTTTAAATTCAAAGACATTGACACATTTTGTTAGACTTGACAAAAAACTTGACATTTAGTTGAGAATTATTAAAAATTGAATATCACAAAAATGGTTTTCTTCCTCACCATCCTAGGTGTGAGCTTCATATTTTCTCCCTGAAACTATCTTACAGCTGAAGAGTTCAAGATGATTCCTAATTACTCTACTGAAGAAACTGTTAAAAGAATCCATGTGGACTGTCCTGTTTCAGGAAGGCACAGCTACATCTACATCATGGTTCCAACCGTTTACAGCATCATCTTCATCATAGGCATATTTGGGAACAGCCTGGTCGTGATTGTCATTTACTGCTACATGAAACTGAAAACAGTGGCCAGCATCTTTCTTCTCAACCTGGCACTGGCTGACTTGTGCTTTTTGATAACTCTGCCCCTCTGGGCAGCCTACACGGCCATGGAGTACCAGTGGCCTTTTGGCAACTGTTTGTGCAAGCTGGCCTCGGCGGGGATCAGCTTCAACCTGTACGCCAGCGTGTTCCTGCTGACGTGCCTGAGCATCGACCGCTACCTGGCCATCGTGCACCCGGTGCAGTCGCGGATCCGCCGCACCATGTTCGTAGCCCGGGCCACCTGCATCGCCATCTGGCTGCTGGCCGGCGTGGCCAGCCTGCCCGTCATCATCCACCGCAACATATTCTTCGCTGAGAATCTGAACATGACGGTCTGTGGGTTTCGCTACGAAAGCAACAACACCACGCTCCGGGTAGGGCTAGGTTTATCCAAAAATTTGCTGGGCTTTTTAATTCCTTTTCTGATCATATTAACAAGCTACACCTTAATTTGGAAGACTCTGAAGAAAGCATATCAAATTCAAAAAAATAAGACTAGAAATGATGACATTTTTAAGATGATTGTGGCAATTGTATTTTTCTTTTTCTTTTCCTGGATTCCTCATCAAGTGTTCACTTTTCTGGACGTGTTGATTCAATTACATGTAATAACAGATTGCAAAATCACCGATATTGTGGATACAGCTATGCCCTTCACCATTTGTATCGCTTACTTTAACAATTGTCTCAATCCTTTCTTTTATGTTTTTTTTGGAAAAAACTTTAAAAAATACTTCCTTCAGCTGATAAAATACATCCCACCGAACGTCAGCACACATCCAAGCCTAACAACCAAAATGAGCTCCCTCTCCTATCGGCCACCAGAAAACATCCGCTTGCACACTAAAAAGACTGCCGGGCCCTTCGACACCAATTGAGGTGCCCAGCAAAGTTCTTCTTGTGAACAACCTTGTGTGCGAAGCAGCAAGAACAACAAATTCATCTGCGGTCCTGAACATCACAGCTCATTACAGCAACACTGGATCACCTCAGAGAAATCACACTGTAAAGAGTCAGCAGTGGCCTTTCATCTTACATTGTAAAGGGGACTGCTTCGTTTTCGTTTTGTTTTTCTTTACTGAAAGCAGCGTTAAGTGTTGGACAGGTGTGTCAGAGTTCCTGCCAGCATCCCACTGTTTGCTTGGAGCTACAAAAGAAGGGGAGGGAAAACTCCTAACTTAAATTCACAGATGTTTCAAAAGGAAAAGCTTGTATAAATAACATGAAATACAAAAAAACAGAGTTGCATATATGCGAGCTATTCTGTTGAAGGTGTGGCGCTTTGTTTCTTGTTTTGTTGGTTTGGTTTTTTTAAAATACATAAATGTCCTATAATCATATTTATAATATATTTTCAAATATATGCTATATATAGAGGCCCAATTTAAACTCAAATGGAAATTTACGGTCCTTAAAATTTGTCCTATTCTGATTTATGCTACTATTTTTTTAATGGCAATTTTTTCATAATAATATATGCAATAAAATGCAGACTTATTTATTAAATATAAATATATTTTTTAGATTTATATTCCTACTCATACATTTCAAACATTGTGCAGAAATGTACATTTATATCCCAGTGGGTATTTTTATAGTAGTTTAAAAAATCCTATATAAGTGCACAAAGAAATGGGGTTCACTCAGCCTTCCACCCTGACTTTGATGAACTTTACATATAGAAGGAGTTGACTCCATACTCTGTTTGACTAAAAGTAAAATCCTGTATTTGAAAACACGAGTTCTGGAAAAAAGGTGATCAGAAAATTTCAAACTATTTTTTTGTTATAACCAGGGCACTCAGTGAGAGAAGTTACCAACTAATCAAATCCATTTAGTTATTCGAATTCCTGCACATTTAGTAAACTCATATACTGATAAGCAAAAACGTGACAATGCTTATGTATCTCTTTAACTAATAATACTTTTAGTCCCATCACAAAACATCTGAGATCAAGCTTTACTCTTGGCTTCTACAGAATTTCTCTCCATTTATATAAAATTATGCCCAGGGTATTTGTTCCCTGTAGAACATTTTTTTATTTCTATGGAACAAATTCAGATTTATACTAGCATAAAACAGAACTAAAGTCTGGCTCAAACTCAATACAGATCAAGAGGAAAGGCAATAAGCACTGTAAGAAGTTTCTACCAATGATATCATTATGTGTCCTTTTTACCCCAAATAATCAGCTCCAGATAATATTTATGCTTGATTCACACCCATTTTTTGTCTTCAAAGATAAATGAGTTCAAAAGTACTTTTAGACATTACAAAACTTAAGAAAAAATCCTGAACTTTACATGTATACTGTAGAAAATTACATGCCCCTTAAGAATTTGTGGTATTTATGATCTTCAAAATCTTATGTCTAATGTGGCTTTGTCTCAAGTAGTGAGTGGTTGGATTATCCATAATTTCTGATGATCAAAACACAACAAAACAGTTATTTCTGTAGTTTAATACTTGTTAAGGAAAAAATGGGACTACAACCAGGTCTAGAAATCTTCCTAGTTTTTCATTCTTATACTAAGGAAAGTTTTTTTCAGTTTTGCCTTTGTTCTTCCAGCTGCAAAAATGAGGACGATGTGTCTACACATAAGCGTTGCAAGGCACTGTGACTAGTCACAACTTCAAAACCTGTATTTTTAAAAAAAAGCTCCTTTATTAAATCTTTAAGTTAATTTAATTGCAAGCTAGTATCTCAACATTTGAAGCCTGGACATCATTTAACTGTCATTTGAAGACATATTTAAATGGTTATACTGAAAACTTTCTATTTAGCTTATATCCTTCCATGTGAGACAGCCATTTGCTCAGATTGAATATGGCAATAATCCCATGCATTATCAATAGCTCTCAGAACAGGACCAGTGCCCCAGCACTCTGTAAGCTGACAAAGGACTGGCAGAGATTGCCATTTATCTGTATATTTTGTTCATGGACACACATGCACACGTTGAGCAGCATCAGGAGCTTCCCCTGGCAGAAGCATCTCTGTCCAGCCATAATTCTGTGTGCTGTGCTTGCCACCTGCTGGATGCAGCCACAAATTTGCTTTATATCTCACTTCCCTGCCACCTGAAGGATCTGAACATCCTCACCTGTGACAAAACTCCTGTATAAATAAAACACAAACTTGTCCATCTGGGAGACCAAAAACTTCCTTGACAGGGTCTAAACAAGCATTTCCTCATCACCTACTCATCCCTTTTTGTCACTGAAACCCAGTGTCCTCAGTGACAACAATAAGGAGGTCATTGGCAAAACATTGATTGCATTACTACAAGAGCCATCTCAAAGAGAAGACATAAAAATCAAACCCGTTTGTTACTGATATTGATCATTTCATGCCAGATGCTGCAGTTTTAAGAGGCTGTGTATCCTAAGCAACTGGTGCTATGTGCATCTGTCTGTGCCATATGAAAAAGCAGGAGCACGCACATTCAGCTGTGTCACTGGAGGAAAGGTAGGAAGGGATTGCACTGGTCTGCTCTGAGGTCAGCACTGACCTTGACTAGATAGACAAAGAAAGCAGAAGAGAGAGCTTTCCCTAATAATGCAGGGAAATGTTCCTACTCGTAAGGAGTAAGAAAACACTCATCAGCTGTAAAATATGCTGGTTCCTTAAAAGAAAAAAATCTCAGCAAATTAGCAGACACTGAAAGAACCTAGAGATAAAACTCTCCAGAAACTCTAACTGGGTAGCAGCAGAAGGTAAACCTTTGGAGCACAGAGTTTCTGTGCACAGCCAGATGCAGTTTCACCACACCCCAAACTGATAGCTAAGGGAAGAGCCCACAGGACAGACAGCCACACCACTTCCATCCTGTATCTGCACTCAAGGCAGGTGCTGAGCCTTGCACTCCCCACAGGCTAGAGACCTTTGCTGGGGACCCTTGGCCATGGGGCCACAGGAGATGGCCAGAATATTCTTTGGTGCAAGGACCTACCCAGTGCCAACAAAGGAGGGAGTAAGATTTGGGTCTATATGACTTTGCCATCTTCGAGGAGTTTTGGGTTGAGCCCTCTTAATATCAAAACAAAACCGGCTGTAGATGTTTAAGAACAAACTCCCACTACCTTAAAGAACACACAGTTAATCAATATGCAATAGCATGCAGTTATTTTTAAAAGGAGTATCCACAGTGCTTTTCAGTGCTTTTCATGACCAAAGTAAAATACTACAAACTCTTAGCCTGTCCTTGTACTCTCCTGTTGTGAGGATACCAAGTCAGTACTAACGGGAACAGTGTACAATCCTCAATACAGGTATTACAACCTCTGTTTCACCACGATTTTATTTATTTGAATGAACACCTTTTTTTTCATGCTGAATGATTATTACATTACATATTTGACATGCACATGCATAATATTTATTTTTATTTATTGTGCAATAGTACTTTATATGACTCATGTTTTGTGCTCTACTCCCTACTTGCTTGCCCATTGTATGCCCATCCTAATTCATAGGGTACAATCTACACTGGTTAGCCCAAATTCCAACAAAACCTTTACAGATACAGTGGGGATTAATCTGTCTTCTTGGCCTAACAATTTCCTTGTGTTTACATTGTAATCGAGAGGTTGCAGAGTAAGCACAAGACCAAAAGTCCTTTACTTTACCAGCATTACTATTTAGATGATAGTTTCCATTGTCTATTTGAAGCTGTGACAGCAGCAGAGAATACAGTAAGTTTTCTAAGTTTGGTTTAGTTTTGCTTGAATAGCTTCAGCAAAGGTTCATTTTGATAAACCTTTTTAAGTACAAGTATAAAGCACAGGTATTTCCAGGGAGATATTTGCCACTAAAAGGAAAAACAGATCGTTGGGAGAAAGTGGTTGAAGGCCTAAAACAGGGACTTGCTGAATTTGGAAATATTAAGTGTTAAAGGTAAATATTTATTTTTTAGTTTTGCAACAGACCAAGGGGGAAAACATACACAAAAAGAATAAATTTTTCATCTTTGTTGAATCTTCCAGAAAGTTTTGAGAGACTCAAAGTTTCTTAATAACATCCTGCTCAGCTTGGAACATGTCAAACCATTCCAGCACCGCTCACAAGGTCAGGGCACCAGCCCTGCTCTTCTGCATTGCTTTACAGGCTTGGCCAGACCCTCCTGCCAGCAGCTCTTGCAAAGTGAGGGCTGTTCTATCAGTCACTGAGTGCACCTCAAAGGCGACCTCCCAGCCAAGGCTGAACTAACAAATCCTCAATGTTCCAGCCCAGCCGTCAGGCTCAGTGTCACCAGCGAGCTCTGCAGATGTGGCAGGACACTCGAGGGATAGGGACAGACCAGATCATGTCTGAGAACAGCACTGTGGGATCTTTTTAGAGCACTGGAGCCATGGGCTCCAGCTTTGTAGTTGGCAAGTTACGTAACAAAAGATGTGTATTATTTTCTTTTCAATAATTTTGTGCAGTTGTAATTTGTGGCTTGTGGATGTTAAATGTTTTCTATTGAAATAGAGATAGTTTTATATCATAGAAGTTTACCTGGAGTATACAACAAATTTTGTTGTCTGAAATATTACTAAAAACATACAGGTCATCAATAAATGTCTTTGTGAAAGTCATCTCCGCTTCTGTGTTAAGCACCCAAAGCAAAGAGATCTGTTTCTGTGTTTTAAGTACTATACCATTTTCTGTATAACTACAGATATATATATATATTTATATGTATCTTAGGCATATATGTTAGGCAATAGCATCCTAAAGTATTTCTGTGTAATGCTGTAACATCTTGAACCACTATTCCTCATTACTTTTAACCCCTATCCTAACCCAGCTCTCCCTTAAATCTTTGAGATGTGCAGTTTGTGTCTGCAATTCATATTGGAGAGGATACCCAGCTAGCTCCAAAATCACATGTAGAACAGCAGTTCAGTTATTCATTTCTGTATCCCAGAAGAGACTAAGCTAATAAAGTTTACTTGGAATGGAGACTAAGCAAATTGCCAAATTTCCTACATACAGGTTGGAGTTTGAAGCCAAATTTAGGCTTAACCTTTTAGAAACTAAACTTATATGTAGGGACGATTTATTTAGAATACTGTGTTAAATACAGGAACACATTACATTGTGAATAATAGCCAGACTGAGGCTGCATGTAGCTTAGAACGTAAGCAGTGCCAGATCACACTGCATCGTGGCTGCAGTGGAAACAGAATCAGGTTCCAGCATAAAAACAAGGAATTGGGGTGGGAAGGAGGGGTTGACAGTGAAAAGAATGGTAGATTGGATTTTCCCTTTTCCACTTTGTATGAAAATAAAATAGAATTTAGTCTTGCATATCCCTAGTAAATCACACTTCATAATGTGTCTTACAGCGTCACATACTGGAAAAAGTGAAAAAGAGTTAAAGGTTGGGTCTGAAGTTTTTATAGCTTATCTACTGCATAACTTATTTTCCATGTATATTAGTTATTCCTCAGCCTTATGTATTGGCAGCTTTATGTACCAGTAGAGTTGTTAGGCTACAATTAAGGAAAGGCCCTGGGGCAGGAGGACAGACAGCTACATACATTGGAGCTTTATCATGAGGTGATCAGAGGTGAAGAATTGTTAGAATATGGTGGAAAGCAAAGACAGTAGCTGAAGAAATACAAAATTGTAAAGATAATTAACCCTGCCATTAAATAAAATTTTTAAAGTATTTTTTTAAAACCAAAGTCATCCAAATAATTAAAAATTGCAAAAAGAATAGAAAATGCTGGAAGAGAATTTCAATTCCACTTAGAATTACAGAGAATTTCAAGCATCTCTAACTCAAATTCTCGAGCAAATGCAGACCTGTTCATTTCTGTGAAATTGAATGAATAAGCAGAAAAGTTGAAGTTAATAGGTGTGTGTAAGATACTAGCAGCCACTTTGCTACTATTGACTTTTCTTTCAGAAAACAAGTTGAATTATGCTCTTGAAATCCATCAGATAATTATATGCCCAGGAAAGGGAAAGAATGCACTGCCTATGGACTTAGATGAGCTTTGTATCCTTCTCCTGCTTAGTTTATCACACCGTACATAACTGCACCGGAAAAAAAAAAATAAAAAAATTAAAAATAAAAATCACAAAACAACTAGAGCAGAAAACAAAATAGAAATAAATTAATTTTGTGGAAATATGTAATACAGTAGTGCTAAGCTTCTAAATCACCTATAAAGGATCTTAAATAAATAACTTTTTTTTAGCAAGTTTATATGCATTTAAGTAATTTTTAAGCTTTTATAAGGATTATGTTTTGCACTGGAAAAAATCACCAAGCATGAGAGGCAAGATTCCAGACCCAAAGCCCTCTTTCTGTACAGCAGCATCTCTGAAGTGAGGCCACGTGTATGGTTTGCAGGATGCCTTTCAAAGGCAGGACATAAATAAGTGCACATGGGATGTAATGGCACCTGCCAGAGCACTATTAATGTTGAACCTGATTTTTGTCATGTGATTATTCTACATACCATGGAAAGAAGCCATAGAAATGCATTCTCTATGTACTAGACTGTACTATACAGTGCCATTTTTACATGTTAAATTCTGAAGGACTATATTTCTGCTATTTTTTATTTTCACTGCTTATCCATGATGGCTCTCTATACTGTCATCTGTAATTTTTACATTAGAGTACACAGCAGATATGCACTGTTCTGTTCAAAAAGAAAATACCACATTTCCAACAGCTTTCTGTCTAACAACAGCAAAAAACAGTAACCATTTTCACAGAGCCATCTACATCAGACTGGTTGTATTTTGAAATACTGAAAATATTAAAACAATACAAAATAACTTTGAATAAGTGTCAGTTTAACTTACTCTTCAAGCCATTTTAGACTGTTTCTCTCAAGTTTTGTTTCTTATTAACCCAACAAGTAAATGTGTTTTTTATCTTTAACTCAGCAACATGGAGGAGAACCATGTACAGAGTGTGACACGAACACTGGATTCTAGAAAATGTACATTATCTGTACAGATTATACCCTGGAAATTCTAAATTTGCTCATAAATGTTGTTTTTATCAGCAATGTTTGTTATTCAATATCCTGTTAATTAAAGACAGCTTTAAACATTTGCTGGAAAAAAATGTGCTGTACTTGCTGCTTAAGCTTAGATAACATTCTAGCAAGGGATATGCTCCTACAATTATTTTCATGAGGGATTCACCACTAATGTGCATATCAAATATGTCAACATTCAGTACTGTGACCCAGAAATATGCATTAGATTTAAATGTGGAACTGAATCACAGTACTGTCAAGACACTAGAAAAGTACACAGTACATTACTAAAAAAAGTAAAACAGAAACTAAAGACATATTCCAATTTTTATCTCAGTTCCAGCCCAAAAGTCAACTGCAAACTTTACATGCCAGATAAAATTTTCCTTACACTTCAATGTTTATCTTGGAGCTGTTTAAAGGCTAAATTTTCTTCCAAGTTAGTTCAATTATTTTGACAAGGTCAGTCCATGACAGAGCGTGCCTTTCTCTCCTGACATATCATTTTATTGATGATGTGGTTATGTCACAGAAGCTGATCAATACTGCAAGGCTCCAGAGCCTCCAGCTACAAGGAGATTGTCACCTCAGCGTTCAAACTTGCACAGATCAGTGTGCACAGAGCACAGGAATGGAATCCAATTTCACTTATTGCAAAATAAAATGTACTCCCCTGCCTCCATACAGCCATGGAGGCAATGGCATCCTGAACAGATTATCATGGGCAGAGATATCCCTGAATTTCACCTACTATGCAATACCTACAATATGTCACTCCCTGATAACCGAGTGCCAGCCAGCACATACCATACACACACCACTGCTGCACTGCAAGCATGGACTAGAACCCACACCAGGGCTTGTTTTTCTTTGGCAAAGCCTCGCATTTAATTTATCATGTCTACACTTAAATTTTGGGCTTTCCAGTCTATGTTTTTCTCCTAACAGCTATGCATGAAACGCTCTCTGGGGACTAAGTTCACTGTAACAGTGGAGAAAAACACATGGGCAATACTAACAATTTGCTCCAACACACACTGTGTTAATCCCACATTGTTTTTAAACATTTGTTTTCACAGAAAACAAAGGAATCTAAGACTTTCCCTATATGTTTTTAATTTGGGAAATGTTTGATTTCCCAAAAGCACAGAGAACTCTCAGGAGGTCTCTAACAAATTTGAAAACAAACAAACATTCTTTTGCACAAGCTCTGAATCACAATTTAGACAGTATTTTAGATGTAAACTGCTGACTGTGCATTTGACAGGATTTTGCTGGCAGGCATTCCAGTATTTCTTTCTCCTCCTCTGAGCAACAGGACATAAAATATTCTTTTAACAGAGGGTAAATATTAAAATATACACTGAACAATAAATATTGGAAGACAGGTCAATGCAGCTGTGGTTCCTAGAGCTGCATTACCCACTATTAATTTCATTACACTGAAGATGGTATGATTTCAAACTAAGAGCCTCTCTAAAAGGCAGAAGTGGTCTGAAGGCTCAGTATTACTTCAGGCTCTTGTAAAGATATAAATCTTCAGGAATTATAGGAACTGAAGTAAAAAAATATGCATTTAAGTATACTTTAAACCCCTTGATATTCTACATTTCAATCTTCAAATTGCACCTTGTTACAGCAAGCATTGACATTGATATAGAGAAGTCAAAGCAGGTCTGTAAATACTGGCCATAAACCTGTCACATGTTCCTGTGTGCAGTCTAAACATCACTTGCAAGGTTCCTGTTGGGCAGTGCCAAAACCTTTTCATTCGCATCTCAAAAGGTATTGGTCTGTGGACAAGATTATAATTGTTAGTCTGCTAATTGAGACTTATCATTTTAAGATTATGGGAAAAAAAGAGAAAGCTATGCAATCACCTATAGTGCACAACACTGAAGAGTCTTAAGAATATGCAAAGTGGCAATGAAGTGGAAAGGAAATTTTCCAAATAAGCACAAAACACACGCTGAATCCTGTTCACACTGATGTCAGCTGGAATTTAGTTACTTGCTTCAATGAAGAGAAAACAATAGATTCTAAAACATATCACATGCTACTGTTCACTTTAGAAATGGAGAAAAAAATAGCATCTGAAAAATCATTTTATCTCCTCTAAGACAGGTATGAAAATATAACATGCATTATGCCATCATCTGAGAGGATGAATACAAAACAGATCAAGGCAAAATGATGGAGCCAAGCATTTGATCCATCTGCCTGTAAAGGCTGCTTTAAACACAGCCAAGCCAATTTAGAAAGCACTAAAAAATTAAGCACTCTATTTCCTTATGCTGAAGCAGCTTTCTAGACATCTTCTTTGGTTTGTGCAGTACCCAGCACTTCTTTGTAGCATATACTAATCAGGATATTAACCTGATGTGCTTCTGCCTCACTAACAGACAGTTTGAAGTAATTTGCATTAAAACCATGTAAAGTGTCACTTAATACAGAGACAGCAGAATAAAGTCACAAATTGAGAGGAGGAAGGCAGGAGGAAAGCCCTAGCAGCATAAAAACTTTTATTGGCACTTAAGAGTATTTTTCCCTGATTGAAGCAGAATTCATGGAACTACAACCCCATGACAAAGATCTGTAATTAGCCCTTAAGAACTACTGTTATTTTCTGACAGTTCAGAAGCTGCTTTTGTTTATTTCAGGAAATGAAACATCAAATCTACTTTAGACTATCCAAAACTGAATACATAAGTTAACACCAGCTAATCACCCAGTGCCAGCATTTTGCTGAAGTTCCCAATGTCAAATAGGAGACTTATGGGCTAACTCATAATTGTAACTCATGCTTGTCACCTAAGCAGAGTTTTTAAGATATTAGTATGCACTTCAGTACCTGGTACTTACACCATGCTGTGCAACAACAGAAAATATACAATGAAAAAGTGCGAAGGAATTACTGGAGATAAATTACTGTTAAACAATTTTAATAAATTCAGTCAGAATTCTTGTCAGTGAGATGTATGTTATAAAAAGAAAAATCAGTATCGCAATAAAGTCACACCTACACAAACTCATCCAGACAATTCAACAATATTTGTATCATGACACCTTTTTCTTAGCTGCTAAAAAATACTTATGTGCTGCCATGAAACATAAAATGTTTTTCATTGTCCAGTTCATAAAACAGGGCTTGGATAGAATAGAGAACTTCTACAGTTCTTCATAGCAGTGACCACATTCTTTTCCCATCACCAATTAAAAAATCAGAAAACATCCCTGCAGCAACTACATTGCAATATTGCCTTAACTGCTTAATGCAGAACAGCAATATTGAGAAATTACAGTGAAATGGCAAAAGGGGAACGTGTGTTCTGTTGATTTTGGCACGTCTATTTGGTTTGTGGGTTTGGGGGCAGGGGTTGTGCATATAAGGTCTGCATTTACTAGAATTGTTTTCTCATTTACAAAAAGCACAGATCTCAGGGTCTGTTTTTCTTCTTCATTTCACATACTCTTTGTTTAGGTATAGCTCTTTCTATTTTATTTTCTTTTGTTTCACAAACAAGATTCTCTGCCTTGGTATTCTCTAATGTAATTTGAAACTTGTCTTTAACCTCATCACAGAATTTCAATAAACTTGGAAAGGTCCAATCCTAACCCTACAACTCAAAAAAAAGGCTCAAAACTTTAGACCCACAACAGCTCACTCAAACACGACTGCAGGGCTCACCATCAGCTTGTGACCATAAAGGTAAAAATGGAGCAGTCCCCATTCCGAGTAAGCAAGCAGATGCATCTATCAAACACATAATTATTACTGACCACTTCCTCTCTCCAGAAGAGGTGAACACCTTCTTGTGCTTGTGCCACAAGCTTCTAGAAGAAGTTGGGTTTTCCTGCTGAGCTTTTCCAAGTGAGAGCACAGAGCTGAGGGACCTCCTCCACTGCAGAGAGCTCAGAGTTCTCTCTTCCCTTTCACATGTGAACCCTGCTTCCCCTGCTTTGTTGTTAATCTCCTCATTATGTCTAAGCTTAAAATCAAATGTTATGCAGATAAGAAAGACAACAAAGCATTAGAGAAATACTAAAACTAGATTTTAGGATAGCCCTGTTTCTGTTCATACATGTAGTCTGCCATTTGGTAGAACACATTTCCTCTCAGAAAGCTGCTTAAGAATGAAAAAACCGCAGTATAATCTTTTGAACACATCCCTTTAAAATATCTATTGGGTTTACCACATCACACTCATCATGTGTATCCACAAAGTTGCAACAAATTTCATTTAAAGTTTCATTGACAAATTATTAAATACTCCCCAGTTTGCCAAATTTTCCAAGGAATACAAATCTTCATGTAAAAATGCTGCTGTGAAAGACAATTCTCTGCAAACTTAGACATACAAATAAAAATAAATCACTCTAAGACATCACCCCATGTGTTTTCCTGAGGGACAAAACCCCATAGGATTTACTGAGCTAGGAACAATATAATACAAGACAATCTGTGAATTAATAGTCAAATCAAAGCATAAGGATTTTATACACTAGAAGATTTACTTTTATCCCCATGAAATTTTTTTTTAAATGTAAGCACTGTTATTTATCAACTCCCTAGTGAAAAATATTTGTGGCTTTCTTTTAAAAAATGATGAAGCAAAACAGATGCTGCAGAGCAGAGCACAGTGACACAGGAACAGTTGTTTGCTCGCTCTCCAGTGTGCCACACACATTATTTGCAGCCATGCAAGCCCTCATCAGGCCAAGTGCTGAGCCACAATGAAGCCTTGCTGCCTTGGGAGCTGTGCACGTGCAATTGAGATCAGGATTTGGCCATGTCCATGCTTTCCTGGCCCAACAAGCACAATCCTTGCTATTCAAATTCTTACAGATGTAGACAAACCTGGCCACAGCAGAACTTCCCTGGGGCATGCAGCTCACAGAGCTCATGTTTGCCTCTCACCAGGACACTGACCAGCAGAACCCCAGGTAACAGTGTGTGCTCACTTCATCTATGAGCTGCCCCAAGCACAGGGAGCTATGTGATTCTGTCATGTCAAAGCCCACTCAGCCACCAGCTTACCCCAGAGAGCAGCGCCGTCCTCTCGCTACGAGGTGTCCGGGGGCTGCTGAGACCATGGCCTTGGTCCACTGGAGGAGAAGCATTTTCACCAGTCTCTCACAGCACAAAGACTTTGTTCTCCACCCAGCACAGGGCTCACAGAGACCAGCCCGAGCAGGGGTACCCTGTCTCTCTAGAGAGGGTTCTTGGATGCTACAGGGCACAGATATCCTGCTATCACGCTCCTCCAGGCCTCACCCTCAGCATCTGAGGACACCTTTGTGCTTCAGTGAGCCTGACAATCAGCACCTGAGGGCTTCCCACCCTGCCCAGCCCAGCAGCCCATTGCATCCCAGCCTGGGCCTTGTCCCAGCCCCAGTGATGCTGATTTACACTGAGCTCTGCTCCTGTCCCACCCTGGCTCTATCTCCATGGCCCTGCTCAGCCACCCCGTGCTGTGTCCCACCCAGGTGTCCCTCAGCAAGCCCAAAAGGAGAGCACCAAGAGGTTTGAGGTTACTCTAGCAGTGCTCTCTGAGTCCATGGAGGGTGGCTGCAGCAGACATCAGGATGTAAAAGTTCTCCACTCAAGCTTACTCAATACTAGCACTGCATCCTCCACAAATCCCACATCAGTATTTATAATGACTGGTTAGGATTGTCAGAATAATTTCGGTCTCATTTTAGCATCTATCTACTATTTAAGATTCGGTCTCACCTGGGGATAAATTTGAGTTTTGTTGGATATTTAAGGTGATTTAAAGGTTTTTCCCAAACCTAGGCAGTCCACTTGACAAGCATTAAAAAAAGGTAGGGAAGAAATGTGCACTGCAGACAGGTTTGGCCTAAACCAAACCTGATAAAACAGCTTAGAGGAGGGATGTCAGATGGAGTATTGTAGTGGTAGCCTGAACTTGCAGCTACACTCCTTCATCATTTTCTTCTTGGCTCATTAGACAAGAAACCAGACTTGGGTTCCACATTTCAAAGTTCAACCAGTTTAATCCATTCATAAACAGCTTTTTCCAAATATAAGCACTTCTTTTTGCAACACACATAAGGAGAAATTTTGGTACCTTAGCACTGGAAAATTTGAAGAAAAGATAGTTTGGATACCTATCAGAAATGACACAGATTACCCAGCTTTGGAACAAAACTAAGTAATTGGTCAGAGCTTTCTATTGATTTAGAGGCACTTCTGAGGCAGGGGATGAGCTGATGAAATAATTCAGTTGTTAGACATCAGCCTCCTCAGTTCTTGGTGCAGCCTAAACCAGCAGGCAAAACCCCAGCCTTTCACTGCCAACAGTGCTGGCCTTGTGCAGCTTGTGATACTGACTATAATTTATAGCAGTCAAATACAGCCTGTGATAAGCTTGGAAGGATTAGAAAAGGCCTTGGCAGAGCTTCAGCACAATTTCAGCACAATGTTTTTTGGTTTCTTGTCCCTTGGGATGGGATTCCTCTACCATACCATAGGTGCTGTTTCAAAGGAAACCATTTAAAATCGATGCTCTTGAGCTACTTTTGACTCAGAACTTGCAGTCTCCCACCAAACAGCCCTCAAACACTGATACCAGGATATGCAGTTCAAAGACAGCAGCTTTATGTTGTTATTTGTAAATTGTGAAAGAGCCATGAGTGACTTACATTTATAATGAACCATTTGCACTATGAACATATCTGTTTTACAAGGTTTGTCATTTTCATCTTGGAAACCTTGATACTAGACACCTGAGAAAAGTACAAAAACCCTTCAAACTTTACAATGAAACATGGGTTTAGATTATAAAATCTATGAGTTATTTGATTCTACATATATAACAAATATAACACCCTTCTCTCCTCCAGCCTAAAAAAATTGATCTAGCTGGAAAACAAATGAGAAATTACTCTGTTCAGGATCCATGCAAGGGCTAAAAACAGCAGTCCAAGAGAGTTTACTTCTGAATGATACTGGAACAAGACTTCAGAAGAGCTAAGACCGAAAAAAAAGAGTAAAAGTTATTAAGGTTTTCACTTTGTAATTTAGAGAACTTCAATTTTTATTTTTAAGCCAAAAAAAAATTCCTTTTTTGTCAGCACTGGGCTGCTTCATAACAAAATTATTACATTTTTCCTAGAAGATCACATTCCTTAAACAGCTATTTAATGAATATGCAATTTTTTACAAGTGGAAAAAAAACCTAATAAGTGCCTGAATGGAACTTAAAAACAAAACCAACTTGTAAGATTACACAGGTCTTTGTGATGATCTACAAAGAGCTACATATAGTTGTATCCCTGTATGGGAGGGTGGCCTCACTTTGAGTGCTTCCCAAAAAGGGGTCTCCAGGAAGCAGACACTTTCTTGGCATTAGAAGAAGTATAACCTATATCTAAACCCTCTGCTCATGTAAATAATTGGAAAACTACCACTTCTGTAAAGCTAGAAAATGATGATGGAATGGAAGATCAGCACAATTTCTGAGTGGACAGATACAGATTACACAAGGTGCACTTCTCAGTGCACCTTCTCTAGCCACATGGCCTTAGCCACAAGCTTAAGGACTCATGGGGTAAGCCTATTGAAATGCAGATTTCTATGGAGTTTTTTAATGCTTTGTGCTTGTCAGGTTGTTTATATTTGTTTCCATATATAAGCTTCACTTCTTGCAGTGTCTTAGTCTTCTGCCTGACTGCAGGTCCTCAAGCAGAGTGAATTAAAAAAGAAAAATTTTATAAGTCAAATTTTTTTCTGGATTATACTGCAGGGAAAAAAATAGAGAAAAACACAATGCTCTTACTGTCTAACTCTCAATTATAGAAAAAAAATCAGTGAGAAAATTTCTACTCTTTTCAGTAACTGTTTTTCAAAATTCCATTAAAAGCTCTGAGTGCATTTCAAACTTCGAAGCAATGAAGTAGATCAAAGTATTTGTATTTGACACCAACAAGAAATATTTTTGTGGAACTTGTAGGATCAAAATAGCAATAAACTTAAAGCAGTATGTATCTTGATGGATTTGAATACAAAATATGCATGTTAAGTTGCCAGTTAAATGGATTGGGGTGCTTTTCTCTCCTTCTCAGGACAAGCAAGGAATGTTTTAGACAAGAATCAAAAGAAAAGAAAATTCTATTTCTTTTAGTCATTAAAAGTGAACTTACCTGTATTTTAACAACATTTTGTTTGAAAGGGAGAAAAAAGGTCGGAACAAAAGTCTGAATCAAAGAGATAGGAGATAGGACACAGTTAAATGGATTAGATTGCCTCTGGAACAGAGGTGTGTGCATTGCCACAAACACCGTTGCCACATCTTCAATACAAGATACTTCTGTGGGTAGGAATAAATCAGAGCTAGGATTAACAAGTGACAGTATCTTCTTTAACAGAGAGAACAGTTCCAGACAGATTAAGAACAGGTTTTCTCTGCCATTCAGCACTTGACCAAAGAGTCCACCAGGATCTCTGTTTCCTCTTCCTTTGCTACATTTCCCAGAGATGTATCTGAAAAGAACGAAGCCTCTTAGTGACACTGACCCAGCCTTTGCAATGAAAAATTCATAGAGGAGCAAAATATTGAGGAAGACTTTTTGCCTGGAAGAGTAAGTTCATCCTCCCAAGCACATCTACCCTTCACTTTGCCCATTTTCCAACAACAGTTGCTGGTTATCTGTCATATGAATATGCTTTCAGTATGCTGGGCTTGAAGCAGCTGGGCCAACTTGAAACCGATTTGAAAAACATGTTTATAGAGAAAGGCAAAGGAAATGACCTGTAACATTGCAGACACAGTATGTTCCGCATGAGAGTTCCATCAGTTGAGTTTTTACCAACTCAGTTATTTTATTATCACTCAAAGTCTTCAGTTTCCATTATACTTTTTTTTTGTTAGTAGGTCTGGAACACTCTGACTTCCAATCTGTGTTCCCAGTTTTCTGTGGTTCCTTGGTTCCAAAGGAAAGTAGAAGTAAAACAGCCATTTAAGTGGAAGGCTCCACTACACATTCCTGGGCAACTACAACAAAGTGGCTGAGGTGGTATTGATGACTAAAGCAGGATTTGCTTTCCTAACAGGTGTGTGAGCAGAAGGTACAAGCAGGTGCTTCCTTTCTTTTGTGGCTATGAAGAGACAAGAATGAGCTTCAAAGGAGAAGTGACACAAAATAGTTCAAAATGAATGGTTTTTCTTCCATCAATTCCCATGCAAAAAGTGACACATCTGCCTAGAACAAAGTGACCACCCCACCCACCACTCAAGCCATCAGAATTTAGTGAAATGTAAGTTAGATAAACCACAAATTTAACTATTGTGGATGTAAGGGTCACATCTTAGAGCATAATGAAGGAGAAAGTTGATGAAGAGATAATTCTCTCACCTTTTATTCTGCATAAATCCTTAACTTGGTGCAGAATTATTTCCAGTAAGCCAAAGTAGTAATTTTTGTTCCATGACAAAATCTCTTAGTTCAGGTTCCAGAAGCTTGTTATTCAGTGACAGGGAGGTATTCACCATCATGACCTGTTCTCATTTTCTTAATTGGACAATAATTACCAGATTCTTCAAATATGAGGGAAGTTTCAGCAATTTACCTAAATCAGAAAATACATTGGGATGAAAACAGCATTAAGAAAGCAAAATATTTAATTAAAAACTGCAAGAATCAAAACCAAGCAAAATCCCAAACTTCATATATTCTGTTCTAAGCCTCCCAGTGAGAAAACAAAGTCAAATGTGAGCAACACTGAACAAACCAAGAGGCAGCTTTGCTTAGTAGGAAAATCTTTGGCAGCAAACCAGGAGGCAAAGATTCCCCAACTCTTCTAGAAGCTGCATAGCAGTAAAAATCAGCAAACCACAACAGGGAATGAACATCACCTTCCACTGTGAAACTTCTCAAGGTAAGGTATTAAAGAGTTTTATGGGGGAGAAAATAGTAATTTTACATCTATATTGGAAGATTCTATATTCCGTATTTTAATAATTATTTTATGTGGCTAGGCTCTTGGACCAGACTTGCTGATGACATTTGCACACAACCAGCAGCTGAGCAGCTCCTTGGCTGAAGTTCTTAGTCACAGAACATCATGGGTGTGACACACTGGCTACAGAATACAGCTCTGGGCCTTGGGATGCCTTTTCTCCCTTTCCTATGAAGCACTACTACAGCAATATTTCCACATCAAAATACTTTTTTTTCTTTTTTTTTCCTTTCCGAAAGTGGTTTAAATAATTCACAGAAAATGTAAGGATTTCAGGTAGCTGTGATGTTTCAGAAGGCACTGGATCAAAGCATGGTCTCTCTTTTTACTCCTCCTTCACCCCTTCCTAGTAGATCTGATTTCAGGGTTGGAAGCTGAGAAGTGCACCAAAATATAACTAAGAAGCAGAGATAAATTAGTAGCAAAAAGCCTGTGTCTAAAACTGACCTGCTCAGTGTCAGTGTTTGTGTATTACAACCTACTTTTACAAACTGTTTCCAATCAAGTTGGTATAAGGAATACTTTCTCTCAATCATACTTCACCAAGCAAAAAAGGAAAATAATTTAAACATCTGGATTTGCCTGGGTGTAATACAGAAGAATATGGATGATGAATTTAAAGCAGCTGTCTTATCTGTGATGCTTAATATTTCCATGTGTGCAAGCAAAGTATTTCCCAAGAATGGTATACTTCATGCTCTGAAGCTTGCTCCTCTTTTGCTTCATTGAGGCCCTTTTCATACAAGGTTGTCCAACCGAATTTATTTTTGAATAAATTAATAGAAATGGGATTTGGCTATGGTGACAAGATTAAATTATTGGCACTCTGTGTTTTCTTTTGTTCTGTGATACCTACCATTTACTAAAAATAGTAAATTTTCATTTTTTTCAGAAGTCCACTTTTATCTTTTGTAGTTGAACTCCTTTGAATAAAAAGAACCTAGGAAAAAATCCATACCTCAGTCAGATTTTGTTCCACGGCCCTCAGCAGCATATGTTTGATTTGTTGTTAATTTTTCCCCATGATATCTCACAAATAACTAATACAATTGCTTAAGTCAGGTTCTCTGCTCAGTTTGAGTTTTGTTTACTTACATGTTCACAGAGGAACAAAGAGTCCAATATTAATTCATTTGATTTAATTTGCTACCCCATACTCTTGTAATGAGTGAGCTCTCACTAGTTTTTGCAATTAGTATGTTTTAATAAGGCTGTCCAAGTAGAGATTATTATTCCAATTAATTGCTTTGAGAAGAGTTTTATGAATACTTTTGATTAATTAATAACTGTCAGTGCATTTAAGAAAAAATATATTTTTAAATTAACAAATTGATGTGCAGAATCTATTTGAACTTTTTTTGTTTGATATTTTTATGCACTTTTTTCAGTGTGGGTTTGGGATTTTTTCTCTTTTTTTTTTTTTTTTTTTTTTGCTGTATGTTTTTTCAAGTCTCACTCCAAACCAGTCTAAAAAGTAAGAAGGGAACTAATTTTATGGATCATTTCATGTATGTTTTGTTGGGAAGGAAGCCAGAGAATTAGCCAAGGTTTTATTTGATTATAGCAGAGTTCTACTTTCATCTCTGGCTTGTGAATTTGGGTTATTTCAGTAGATGTGAGCAGAAAACTTTATTATTTCTAAATAGTCTTGTTTTTCTGAGATGCTAGAACTCTGACCTTTGCCCAGGTATAACACCATCTGATATAACCTGTCTCTCAGCAAAGGGCACCAGATTTCAAAACCATCCAGAGCTGAAGGTGATTGCCTAAGCACTCGGCTTTAGATTTATCAAGCCTGCAGATGAAACACAAGCTATGCAGGATGTTCATGATTTATATCACCCATGAAGGCCATCACATACAAAAAGCAAAACAGAACAGTAAATTACCCAGCAATCTGTAAAAAGAAAATTCAGTTAGGCCTAAGGGTAGAATCAAGCTGCTCAATCCACTCTCTTCCTTGAACCTTTCCTGGTTTTTTTAATGTATCCTGGACTCTCCTGTTAGCTGTCATCTGCCTTTGCCCCCACTCGAGGTGATCCTGCTGTGCTCAGTTAACACCAATAGAGCATCACTGTCTGGATCACATTTACTGGGATGAAGTGGAGATCCATCTGTCTGTCTAAACCCTTCTGTTAAAACTGGAGGTGGGTGAGTGCACACTGACAGTCTGATTTACCTTCATCCCCTGCAGAGTCCAGGATGGGAATTAGGGGAATACTGAGGAAGACAACATGCTAACAATCTGAATTACATACCCTGGAGAGGCCTCAGCAGTGGGCAGACACCTCTGTGTCTTGTTACAGAATAATTCTAGCAGCAGCATCTGGTTCGGGCATTGTTGGAGATATTTATAGGTGGGAATGACGAGCTGATCCACCCCAGAAGAGAAACTCCTAGAACCATCAGATAGAACCTGCACAAAGATGAGAGTTGAAACTGGCTTCTATTAGCAAGACCACTGAGCTTTTAATTACTCCAGTACTTCTCTGGAGTAGGGACTTTTTGCTGTAGTTATGAACTCACTTCACACCACATCAATGCCTTGAATTTGTAAGGGAAGAGCCTTATGCTGTTGTGTGTCTTTGAGATCATGACATAGGCTCGAGTATGAGAACTGGCCAGTCTTGTACTAACAGAAAGCTCAGCCCAAAGAGCAGCTAATTAAGCTAATTAAGCAGATATCCATAACCAGTGGCTGTGAGGTCAGTCCTTCTCATTGCTTCATTAAATACCTTTTTCCTGTTTGGCACTAAACGGATTCTCTGCTTGGTTTCTGGGAATTCTTACTGAAAATACCTTTATTCACTGCTTCTATTTTAGTATATTTCATGGTTTTTTTCAAACAAATATGAATTTGAATGCATGTTATATATTCAACTTCTAGGTAGGGTAATAAAATACTTTCTAAATCCTAAGCAAGCTGTGCATGGATCATACAATGAAGGTGCAATACCACAGTCAATCCTGATTCCTAGAGGTCAAAAGTAAAAATATAATACTTATTTCACAGGAGAAACATCGGCAAGAATCCACTGACTCTACAAAAGAACAAGTTACAAGTTCTGCTGTTTCTCAGCTGATGAGTCCATAACACAAGTACAAACACATTCCAAAGTCATGAGAGCTCCCTCTTTTTTTGCTCCATGCCCTTGATCTCATAGCTTCCATTCTTTTATCTTCTTATCCAGTACCTGTTCACTTATTAAGTAGCATCTGCAAATCTGAAAAAAACAAAAAATTTAAAAGAAGATACCTACACATAGCTTCCAAAACAGTAGGATATGAGCATGTCCCAGGGCCCTAAAGTTGAAAAAGCCTTTGATGAATTAAAAGATGCAATATTAACAATATATAAATAAAGAGAAAGTACCAAGAAAGCTTGGATCATACACTGGATAGCAGATTCTGCTGATCCTGGCCTCTTCAAAGTACTCTCAAAGGTCTTTAGAATACATTTAGTAGTATTACTCTTCAAAACTAAGTTTAAAATATATTACCTTAACAAATAAATGATCATAAGAGGTTGCCCAAACATCAAATATATGTGCTTGCTCTGGGGCACAAGCTAGGACTTTGCTACATAACATACATAAGCAGTGTTGATTTGCACATTGCTGATCTTTTGGAACATGATAAAATGAAACAATATTAAGAACATAAATTTGTCAATCAGTGATTGTAAGAACTGACAATATTTTGTAATTAAAAGATGGTGGAGCTTTAAAAATGTAAATCAACAAATCAGGACATCTCTATCTACTGAAACTCCTGTAAAAACAGACCTTATTTATCCTCAGACTTTTGGACTCACTTTGATAACAAATAGGATGAAAGGCTTTGTAGGATAAAGGATCCCTCTGAAATGCTAACATTGATGTGTATTTTTTTCCTTTTATCAGTCTGTGGTTAGCCTTCATATGCTTTTCAAAGTGGAGTACCAGAGTCATACCATTCCAAAAACTGAAATAAGAAATTACTACAAAGATGCATTTCAGCTGGAATGTAGCCAGTTATTTCCAGGGAATATTCTTTGTGAGTGACAACATCATAGGAGGTTGTATTTTTAATCATCTAAAAAGCAAACAACTACAACAAAATTGCAGTTGCTGACACTGTTTTTAGCTTCAGTTATGTTAAGTATAAGAAAAAAATGCATGTCCTAAAGGAAATTACCACACAATCTCCTTTTGGATTTTGTTACTTCCTGCATTACAAAAACATTATGTAATTTTTCCTTCTGAATCTACTCAGAGATATAGGTAATGCCCTGCTCTCTGTGATAGGCCAAGGTTTACTCAACCACGGCCTACTGATGATGTTGGCTTGTAATCAGATGCTAAAAAGAACAGATGGCTTAACCAAAACTGATTTGCTATTTTATTTATCCTTATGCTGCCCCTTAATCATACAAGTATTAAACACTTATGCTATACAGTTAGAAGAAAAAGACAATGTTTAGAGCTAGTTTATGAGCTAAGCTGACAAATATCCATCCTGAGATGCAAAATAAATAATTTAAGTAGGATTCCAGGTCAGTGTTTGTTTTTTATGTAGTCTGAGATGGAAACGGCATAAATTGCCATACAAATTCCAGTGTTCAGTGATGCTTGCCAAGTCAGTAGCCAATGCTGCATCACTGGTTTTTTTGGAGAAAAAGAACCCCATACATAAAACCAAAAAACACCCCTTCATCTCCAACTGCATGAAGCAATTTATTAAAAGTAAACTCGGACTTTGAAATCTGGTAATATCTATTTCCAAAATGCTTCTCAACAGGGAATGATGACATGTGCAAATTGTTTGATTACTTCTTGTGATCATTTATTTATTGCAAGATCTGTGCTTAATCATCTCCACATTATTCTGTTTGCAATTGTCTTTATGGGATCACTTTTATCTGATACCTATATCTGTAGTGATGATCTCATCATCATAAAATTAAAACTTCTGAAGACATTGCAGTATTGTTTGACACTGTCAGAACAGCTCTTGATGTCATCTGTCCTCAGAGGCTTGTCTCTCAGTAAGATGGGCAAGAGCTTGCAATGCTACAAATTAGGCCATAAATTGCAACCTAAGTTAAAATCATATGGCTTGGCAAAGACAGCTTTACATAAGTAGGTGAAGTAGACTTTTTCACTCCCGTTTTAGGAAAGTATTAATTATGGGTCATATTGAGAAGCATGAACTATACAATGATTTTTAAAAATATTTCTAGTTATTCTATATCTAAGGCTGCTTTAGTGAGCTGACTCCAGAGAACCTCATAAAAAATTAGGTGTCGAGTCTGATGCAACATTCATTCTTAAAATACTCAATGACAATTAAAATTTCTGTACCTTGAAAGTGTAAAACTGTGACTGCATCTTTTAATCTGAGAAGAATTATATGATTTTTTTTAAGAAATTTTCTTATAAATTTTCACATATTATGTAATACACGTATTTGTAGAAAGTATCTGGGTCTGAACTCCTTTAATTTGCCTGTACCCTTAGGCATAACAGGAGACAGAACTGAGCTTGTAAATTCCTTTTTTTATTTATTTGTACACTGATTCATTTAGAGGCTCCCTGTCATAAACATCAGTCACATCAGGACACAAAATCAACGGACAATTAACGTTGCATTCAATGCCAAGTACTCGTTAATGAAAACTAAGCAGATGGAAATGCACTGATGCAAACACGCCACTGTTCTTCAGAACAGGCACAACATGAAAGTTATAGATAAAAATGTGTTTGTATGACTACATTTTATTTGATCTTTTTAGCAAATTCCACACTATTGCTTAACCTGTAAGATATTTACCTTGTACAGCAGCTGTATCACATGGAGTCTATGTACAACCCCACTGCTACTGGAAATTTCTGCACTTTCAGTTCTGCAGACACCTGGCTTACATTTCAGTGAAGTGAGCAAAGAACCAATTCAGTACTTTCCCTCTATGTTGGGAAAATAAAAAGCTAATTGGAATATATTCCAATGGTAGATTCCTCTATGACAATAATATGTCAAAGTCAAACCTTTATTATTCAGGAAGATGAATGTTGTGATTAAGACCTGGCAACATCTGATGGACATCTACCATTACACAAAGTAACAATATAAAATATTATAAAGTTTGTAATTCAGCAATTAGTTTATTAAAAAAAAAATCTAAACTATTATAAAACAGAAAACAACAAAGTAAATTAAATTCACTTTCTCAGATCAAGAGTGTATCCAGCTCAAATAGCAAGATTCTTTAGCCAGGCCCCTGTGAGACTTTCAGCTGTTTTCACAGGTGTAGAAGAAAACACACTATAAATAGTATGCAAATAAAACAAGGCCAAGGGAATAAATTATCAGTTGATCAGTGAGTTATTCTGACATATAATTGATAAAAAGCAGGACAAAACAAGTTATAAAAGCAGCACAAAAAGAAGAACAAAAAGAACAGAAAAGATGTTTCAAAAAATGTGGCCACTCTTGGTTCTCATAGGTGTTGCATCTGTTTCTGCTCACCTGCAGGATCTTTCCTTTGACAGGTAAGAATAGACATCAAGTTTCATATTTGTGGTTTCTTCTGCATGATCAAAGGTTTTCAGCAGTCTCAAATAAAATCTTTTTCTCCCCATACAGACAGAAGGTGTTTCGTGTGATTCCGCAGAATGATGAGCAGGTGGAAATCCTCAATTTCCTTGCCAACATCATGGAGGTAAAGGACTTGGGGAAGTGGTTATATTGCAGTTGAAAGAAATATTTCTCATTTTGCTCAAATAACAGATTTTTCTTAATTGAGCTACTGAATTAAAGACCTAATCATTATTTCATTCAAGTCAGCTGTATTGTTTCTTCAGAAGGAATAGGAGAAGTTGATAAAAGTAGAGCTATACAAAACATTCAAATACTTTCCAAGAAAGTCTGTTTTATCCAGTCTGAATGTCAAAGTGCCCATCAGAATTTATTAATAGAAGAAATAAATCTTAAATGCTGCATTCAGGGTGGGGTGCTTTCAAGAATGTATTACATAAATCATGGAAAATTTACAATTTTAATTTTACAATTACAGGCAAAACATTTTCCTCATGTACGTAATCTAAAAATTTATACTTCCAGCAGAATGAATTTTCCTTTGGCCTCTAGTCTCTCATGTCAACTTTTCTTCTCTGACTTTCCTTTAAAGCTTCCTTTCTCTCTAAGCAACATTTCTCACTGACCTTGATGTAGATATATGATGACACAATGACACAATGAAAAACAATAAAGACAGCAAATGTGTTTTCAATATTTCTGTTCAGCTTTGATGTTGTAAAATAGCTGTTGGTGAAAAAGACACCATTAGCTGTAGGATAAAAGAATGGTATTTTTAATGAAGTACAGATGTGGAGTCCTATCATCAACAGGCTACTACAGCATGCTGGAACAGTTTTCTGTAGAAGAACACACTATTGGAATTGTGCTGCCAATATTAAAGAAATTAATACATATACCATGTTTGCTTTTAATTGTGAAGCATCAAAGGATTGTTTGTTTTCTTTTTCTTTTAAGAAAAGATCCCTGAAACCATTGTCATACAAAGCAGTCAGTTGGTAGTGATGTAATTTTATATTCTGGAACAATCACTTCTCTTGATGACATGATTCATGAATAACCAACCCAAATTTCTTTTACCTTCATGAGATGAAAGGGTGAAAAGACATCAGGCTGGCAAACAAGCTTTGTTTCCACTGGCCTTCAACAGGGTGCTAAATCCAGAGGCTTAGACGCTTACTTCAGCAAAAAAAAGTGAAGTAGTAATAACACTTGTTTGTCCACTTGGAATGAAGCATCTTCTAAGGCTCAGGTTCCTCATATCAACTTCAGAGATCTCTTTTTAAAGCACTCATACAGACAACAGTCTTTTTCAGCTGATTTATGTAAAATATTCATATAGTTCACCCCTGATATTGAGTTAATTTCTCTCCAACATTTGTAGGCAAAAAAACTGAGCAAAAAATAATTATTCACAATTCTGTATGAATGCAGATGCTGGAGAATTCTTGATATTTGTGAAATTGTAGCTGCTATCTCCAGAAATCTGCCACATGAAATACAGGGTCTAAGAAAATCTAAATCAATTTTCAGTTAAAATTTAGGCTGATACTTGTGGGAAGCAAAGCAGTGTAACAGGATAGGCATGAAATTCAGTATAATAATCACAACCTCGCCAGCAGACATCTAAAAATCTAAATCTGAAAATCACAGCCATGTGTACGTATTTATTTGTTTATGTATTCATTTGGTCTTCTTTCAGGTTGACTTTTGGCAGCCAGACTCTGTCACTCTGGTAAAGCCAAAAATGCAAGTTGATTTCCGAGTTGAAGCTGAGAAGTCTTTTGATGTCGAAGATCTTTTGAAAGAAAGTGGAATGGAGTATCAGTAAGTTTTTTCTCACTACTGTACTTTGATCAGAAGGGGACTAAATACTATGGAAGTTGTGTTTGAGCTTTTCATATTAGTCAACTGATTTTCCTGTCACAAACTTCATCCCTCCTGTGGATGCCTCTCCTGGGTTCAGCTTTTCTATGACAGGTCAAATGGACTGTAACTGCTCTGCATTGAAGGGGTGAGATGAAATGTTGACAGAGACAAGAGACAGGAAGCAGAGATGCAGTACCAGAACTTTCCCTGAGGTGAAAGCTCACTGCAATGCACAAGGCTGGAGTACAGAGGGGGATAGAAATATCTCCTACTACAGACAAAATACAGCAAAGGTCTAGAAAGAGACAGAAAATGCACCACATGAGGGAAATGGACAGGGAACTGAAGCTAGGAAATAAAATAGTGAGCCCCAAGGGCTACCATGAGCAGGTCCCCACTGAGTTGCATAACAACAGCTAGAGGGCCAAAAAATCCCAACAGGTGACAGACAGAAGACAGCTGCCAGGTGAAGGGCCAAGGAAAGGTGGAAAACAGATTCCCAGGACAGCCTTGAGCTGACTGAGTTCACATAGCAGATCCAGGGCAAGGATATCTCCAAAGAGAGAGTTGACCAAATATGACTGCAGCACAAGTGGAGCAAACAGAGCACACTGCCACAATACACATCACTGGGAACAGAAGCACTGCAGTGAGTAAGGGAAAAATAATGAGAAATGATGATCCTGTTCTTTACTTCATATCTTCCAATCACTGTGTGAGCATTAACTGAGGATGAGAAATTGACTTTGAGCTGGAGTGGAGTGGGGTTGTCTGTCTTCATTTCTCCTTTCACTCCACTTCAGCATTGCAAAATGGCTCTGCCCAGCTTCAGTATCAGGCTTCTTCAATGTGTAAAGTATAGTCTGTTAACCTCATGTACTCAGACACTAAAAGACAGTAGTATTTGATAAATTTTTTTATGATTTCATTTGGCTGAGTGTAAAGTTTGTGTCTCTCTGCCCCACTGCTGTTCCTACTAGACCAAACTCCTTCATTGGACATTACACAGTTCTCAGAATAACTCTCATGATCAGCTAAATCCAAAGTTAATCCATCCCTAAATTTACTGGCCTCATGCCAATAGTGTCTGATTTGCATGCCTCTGAAGGACCAGAATATCAAAGAACTCTAGAATAAATGGTTTTCAATAATCCTACAGCACTGGAATCCCATTTCAGTGGAATTTCCTCTATAGCAAAGGGGTTACTTAGGTGTTAGTTTTCCTGTAATATCCATTAATTACCTCAGGTCCATGCACAAATCTTTTGATTGCAACAAAAGGCCAGCATGTCTGGAAGCTGTCCCTGACAAACTTGAGGGGATTGTCCTTGTGACAACCCAAGCTGTTACAGTCCTTTTGAAGTGCAGCTGCAGTGCCATGACATCATGTCACTTGCAGTGTTTGTTCTGAAGGCTGCTGGTGCCTCACGAATTGGCCTTCTGTTCCTCTATCCAAATCACAAATGATCAAGGACATATCCTGGATTAATAAGATTTGTAAGAGTTTTAAGACAGGCGCTGGAAAAAAAAAAGGACTTCATTTTTGATAGCCAAGGTTGAAATATAAGCAAAAGGTCCTCAAGAGCATGCTTGGTGATGAGTGGTGCCTTTGTGTCACCCCCAGGTAAAAATGAACAGGAGAGATCCAGCCAATCCAGAAAGGATGTTGAGGTTTTTTTGCAATTGTGTGTTGTATTCAATAGCTCACCTTACATGCAATAAAGTAGCATGGAGGATGGATAATGCCACCTGCAATAAACCTGTCAAACCACATCTAACCTTTGGAAGTTTGGTTTGACAAGGAATTTCATCAGGCAAACATCTCTGGGTTGCTGATTTTGAAATGTCACTGCAGTCCAACTCTCCTCCAGTGCCAAAAGTTCAAGAGGGCCCTTTTCCTATAGAGGCAGAAGCAACTGGCAAGAGCAGCCTAGAGCTCATTTTGAGACACACTCTATTTTCCTGAAACCACGCTGTTGCCACACTGGAGGTTTGTTAGTGTGGGAGTGAGGCAGGTGTTAATGGGCAGCAACCTGCCCACTTTTCCTTTCACAATCTCTGCAGCCCAAATGCTGGGCAGACCTTGAAATGTCTTACTTTCCTGCTGGGTTGCTGTTGTTTCCATCACATTTTTCATGGTGCTTTCTTGCAGAGTTCTGATTGACAACCTGCAGGCTGCAATGGATGCCCAGTTTGACAGCAAAGTTCGTACTTCTGGCCACAGCTATGAGAAGTACAACAACTGGGACACGGTAAAGTCTGGGATTTATCACATTATCTGCTTGGTACCTTCTGTTCTGTAGTCAAAGTGCTTCCAGCCGTCATCCCTTTTCCTCTTCTGTTCCATCCATTGATATGATAATGCCTCCAAACTCCTTTCTCTTTGTTGCTGAGCTAGTTTGTGAACCTACACTTATTTCCTCTACTTCTGCTCCCAATGCTGCAATGAACCTGCGGCAGAAATGCAATGACAGCCTGAGATGCTTCACTATTAATTTCCTCTTTCCTTTTCACTACTTCTCCCATCTCCTCTGCTAAACAACCCAATTCTATTCCCTGCCTCAGCTCTAGTTCTTCATGTCCTACCATAAGATCCCTTCCTCCTTTTTTCATGGCCATGCTCATTTTTCCTGACATGTAATCATGACCATGTTACTCTTCACATCTTTGCAGTGACTCCTTGGAAATCTACAAATTGTATTAAATATTAGGCCACATTAGATGCTCACAAAGATTGAGCACCTGGACCTGAGGAACAGAGACATCAACAGATTTAACCTCTTTATTACACAGATTGCTGCCTGGACTGCTGATATTGCTGCCCAGAACCCAGACCTTGTCTCTCGCAGTGTAATTGGGGAAACATATGAAGGACGGCCAATTTACCTTCTCAAAGTAAGCGCCTCGATTTCATCATGCCAGACCCTTCCCTTATTAACCTCTGCAAGATTATGATGTCTAGCAAAACACCAATGATGATAACAAAATGTATAAAGTAATAGACAATTTGCAGAAAAATTAATATATTTTGTTTACTACTACTATGATTTTTAAAAATTTTTATATATTTTAAAGGGGCATAATGAATTATTAGAAGTCCAGACATAAATTCAATTACTCTACTGAGAGCTCTTTGAATTGATTGAACACCTTTGTGTTCTCTCCATCTGTTGTTTGTAAACCCATTTGCTCTAAAAGCATCTGTAAATGTCATTCTCTGCCAACAGGAAATACATTTCTATCTTCACCATATACAATTTTGAGCTGGTTTTGACTGGGGTAGAGTTTATTTTGTTTTCTGTACCTGTATGGGGCTGTTTTGGATTCATGCTTTTTTGGGAAGAGTGTTGATAATTCAGGGATGTTTTAGTTACTGCTGGGCAGTGATTACACAGAGCCAAGGCCTTTTCTGCTTCTCACACCCCAGCCAGGGCAATGGCACCTGGGAGGGGACACAGCTGGGACAGCTGACCCCAACCGACCCATGGGATATCCCAAACTACACAGCTCATGCTTAGTGATAAACTAGGGGGAAGGTGGGTCAGGGACACTGCATAGGGACTGGCTGAGCAATTGCTTTCATTTGCATCATTTGTCTTTCTTGTGGTTTCTTTCTCTTTTTTTTTTCATTTTCCTTTTCGTCATTATCATCATTATTATTCATTAAACTATGCTTATCTTGGCCCACAAGTTTGCTCTGAGTGAGTGACTGTGTTGTGTTTAGTTTTTTTCATAACTCTTAAGAATTAATAAGACAATAACTTAAAGGTGAAAGAATAAGGAGTACTTACTCCAAAATGCACAAGTATTTACAATAATATATCATTCAAACATATAAGTTAAACATACTTTTAGAAATACTACAGGAAATAAATCAACAGTACAGAGTAATCAAATAATTGGGGCAATCTTATCTATGTGAATAAAAATGAAATTATTAAGAGTATTTTTAAGCTGGAATACCATGGCCAGCTATAGTTGGGAGCACTCCATAGATTTCCATTTTAAAAAGGAATGCTATATTTGTGGTAAGTTTGACTTTTTAGGTCAGAAAGCTGGCTGAGTTGCTCTGCATACAATTTATTTCGTTCAAGCCCTGAGGTGTTGTTTTTGTTGTTTTGGTTTTTTTCTAGTTGGGAAAAAGTGGTCAAAATAAGAAGGCCATCTTTATGGATTGTGGTTTCCATGCAAGAGAGTGGATCAGCCCTGCTTTCTGCCAGTGGTTTGTGAAAGAGGTCAGTAAGCTTAATGATGAAAAAATAATCTACAAAAATGTAACTACGTTTAAGAAAATCTTAAATTGTGGCACAGGCCACTGCCTTTTCCCCTCTAAATACATTCTGCTCATGCCTTCTTCCCACCTCAGAGGGTTAAGGTGTAACTACTTAAACCAGATCTTTGTGCTTGGACCTGTAATCTTTCAGCAGTTTAAGACAACCTGAAACATGTCTAAGAGGTACTGACAACTGCAATGTAAATTCTTTTTTGCACCTGTAGTCAGAGAAAGGTGAGAGAAAAGGTAATAGCTCTATATAAACACTATAAACATAGCCATGTTCTGTACACAGATATAAGGAATAAGAAAATTCAAGGGCACATCAGGAGCCACCTGAATGCACTTCAGGAGAGCTGACTTGCTACAGTGCCAGGTGGTAGATTCCTTGCAACCAGCTTTATTCAGCAAGGCAGCAGAGAGGATGGAAACCTACCCTCAGCTCAGCAGTGAGGAAATGTACCCAAGAAAGGGGTAAATGAAGCTCCCTAAGCTCCACTTAGGAAGACAGAAATGCATTTACATCCCTTTGAGCTGCCGCCTCAGGCTGTACAGAAAGGTGCTAAAATATGAAACCATATTCAAGGAAGAGCTGCACATGTGAAATTAGTTTCACTTCATTCTGGGATACTTCAGGTGTTGAATTAAACAATTATATGTCCTTTATATTTTCTTTCTCACAACCACTATAAGGCAGGTGGGGGTTATGAAATGCTGCACAATCACCTTGACAGACACAGGTGTATTACCCCTCAGATGAGGGAGATCAGCCAACTTACTGCCTGGATCTCAAATTTTATAATAACTTCTGTTGGAAGATTTTAAAAAAACACCAACTAAACCAGCCAAACAAATAAATAAGACCATACCAGAAGCAGCAGCTGGAATTTCAAACCCAAGGAAAGGAAAGCCAATCTACGTGAGCCAGCCGTGCTGGCAGAGGCCTTGGTGGCAAGTATAATCTCAGTGTTATCAGACAGGCATGCGGTTTTGTGTAGGGAGCAGTGGAAATTGGAAGTGACATTTCGGTGGAGTCAATGGGAATATGATTTCATTAGTGCCTAATAAGGCTGCAGACAGTATGGGGTACCATTTTTCTCTCAGCAATTCACGTCACTGTAGCTGTCATTTTCACTGTCTGGTCACTTAATTCATGGGTGCACCTGACACCAGCAGTGCCTCTGCTCAGTGTGTCCATAGGCAGAAGTGCTTAAAACTGCAGACCTCTGAGTATCATCAGAATTTCACTTGGAATTGCTTCTAGACATAAAAGTAAAAAAAAAATAGAGAAAAACATGAGCAAGGTGAATTGTTAGATTGTTCTCAAAAAAACCCAAAAAACCCACCAAAAAACCACCCAGATTACAACAACAAAAAACCAAAACAAGCATAAAATAAAGCCCAGGAAAAATTATTTCAAGTGATCTGAAACTGCTTTTCTAGATTTTATATCCCACCCTCCTATATGTCAGTTAAAGGATAAAAAATGCTTTTTGTCATTGCCCCATGCTACCCTTTATGGCTGTGTAAACAAAACATGGGTTCAACAAACTTAGAGCAAATTTTCACTATCATTGTGCAGTCTCTCAACATTGATATGAATCTGTGAACAAGCATAGCAAGTGGCAGACCATGAACAATCAGAATAGAGAGGATATTGCAATAGCTCCTGTTTGTTATTCAGTATCTGTGTCTGGAAAAGGGCAGGGAAAAATCTGTCTCCCTATGAATAAATGCATTTGCAGAATTATGATTGGAAATACATTAGGATACTACTTAGAAATATTGCCTATAATTCTGGTTGTTGATGAAATTTCTGCACAACAGTTACAAAAAATGGAAATAATGACTTCTCATTGTCACATAAATTAAACTCAAATCTTTAAGGTGTTAGAATGTAGGCATATATATGGACAGCAATATTGTTCTGCCTGCAATCAAGAAGCTGGTAGATGGAAATCTCTTTCCAGTGATCTATTATCCTGTTCAAAATCAGCATTCCTTCATCTTATAATTTATTTAGCAGTACAAGATGGTTTTCTAAGAGCAGCATGGTTTGAGTCAGTGCAAATCTAAGCACATGAAATAATACAGGCATGCCATCTCATGTGCTGGAATGACCTGGATGACTTTTTCTACCACATTCATTAATTCCTGGCCCAGACCCAGGCCTTTACACACACACAGGAGATACAAATCTGTGAAGGCATCATTAGCTTTTTCTACTTTTCTCCAAATAGGCTGTGGAAACCTATGGAAAAGATACTGCCACGACCACACTTCTTGACAAGCTGGACTTCTATGTTCTGCCTGTTATTAACATTGATGGTTATGTTTACACTTGGACAAATGTAAGTACATTGTTCTTTCTTATTGTTGGAAAAGTCAATTGTCAGAACATACTCTTAGTTTTCATCTATGATCCTGTTACAGGACCGCATGTGGAGAAAGACGCGATCTAAAAATGCTGGGAGCATTTGCTATGGGACAGATCCCAACAGGAATTTTGATGCTGGCTGGTGCAGTAAGTGTCTCCTAACAAGAGGTGCAAATAATCACAAACTACTAGCATCATCAGTATGGCAACTTCTATGAACATATCTGCACACACACACACACACATATATATACTTACACACAGGTATGCACATATATACATATAGACACACACAGAGCTATGAGTTCAGAACAGAAACCAAAGAGCTTGCTTTCATAAAAAGAGATCCCTCTTGAGTGGTTTCCACTTCTCTGTTCTGTGGAAGTGCCTTAGAAATGGAGAAGATATGCAAGGGGAGGGCTGTTAAGTACTGAAGCAAATCAATATCCCAAAACATTCCCATTATATAGATCTTTACATCCACATTGATGCTCTTCCAACCATGCACACTGTAAAGGCCATATTTATTCATTGCTATGGTATGTTTCCCAGCACCTTAACCACACCATAAAATATTCCCTGCTCTAATGGCACGTGTGTTAGCAGGATTCCAAGGCTTACCCACAAAAGTGGTGTAACATGACTCTCCTAACACTACCTACTTCTTCTTTAAGTACTCACTAAATTCACCTTTTTCCTCAGCTCTTGGGGCCTCAAAATCCCCCTGTGCTTCTACTTACTGTGGCTCTGCACCTGAGTCTGAAAAGGAGACCAAGGCTTTGGCTGATTTCATTCGTGAAAATCTTTCTACAATCAAGGCCTACTTGACAATTCACTCCTATTCCCAGCTGCTACTGTATCCTTATTCATACACTTACAGTTTGCCATCGAATTACAAGGAACTGGTAAGTCTCTGTCATTTTGACTTAATGAATAGAATAATCAAAAATCATCACTTGCTATTTAGGTCCTTTTAACTTCAATCTGTTTCTTTAACATCTGAAAGAACCTATATCACCAGTTTTTGAAAATATTTTACTCTTACCTAGAACAAGGGAAACCATTAAAGTTTCAAGATAGCTCAAGCACGAGATGAATTTCAGAGCCTTATTTAATTTCCATGTGCACAATGAACTTTACACAATGTCAGTTCTGTCTTCCAGTCATGCCACCCAGAAATCCACTCTGCTGTGCAGCACTGCCTCTTGCTGTATATGTACCTTTAATAATTTACATAAAAACACTCCAGCCTGTAAACCAAGCTAGCAGCTTAACAGACTGTAGTAACTATGAAATAATTCAACCGGTAACAACAGCAGGCAAGGATCTCTGTCTACCACTTTCTACTGAACTTTAGGTCTCGCTGAAGTAAAATGGTGCAACTGCAACTCCTATTGGTACAGGGTCAAGACAATGAGACAGTTCTTGACAAAAGTATAATTGAAAACAGATACAGAAGACATTAAAAGTTTCAGTTTTGAGGCCTTTTCCAAGAGGCCTGAATTTAAACACAAACATTTTATTTAGAAGAGAGGATCAATGTGGTATTTTAAAGGACAATTCCTCTTTTATCAGTTATAGGGAAAAGCCACACTCTAATGCCATTTAAGACTTTTTTGATCCTTAAAAACAGATAGAAAGTTTAGAACTATAAAATGTGTATAAAAGCTGTAAACATTTCACAGGCCAAGAATCAACAATCATGAATAATAAAATGACTTCAGTTCTCTGGCATATTAGCAATTAGAATCTGTTGGCAGAGAAAACAACACAGCAAGACAAAACAAACACATTTTGATCCCCCCCTCTTTTCTCCATGCTGCCAAAAGTCCAAGGCAACAAAAATGTGTGTTGCTCTGCTGTGCAGGTTTGACAGATTTATGAGTGCTCCCAAATGTATGTCTTGGTTCTGAACACAAATACAAACTGGGGACAAGAGTGAAGCTTCTTGCTAGATTATTTTACAGCCTAAAAGAGAAGATTAAATTAAATTAATATTTTGTTTTCCTAATTTATATTCCAGGAATTTTGTAACTGAAGTTATTCCAGGGAGTGGTAGTAATGTCTTGCCTTCATTTTTCACAAAAGCTTCATAATTCACAAATTACAGTTCAGTCTAAAGTAATAAACAGCATTAAACACTTGAAGCTGCTATGTTGTCAAGATCACAATAAGATGTTGTCTTATTTGACAAAAATTTGCATGAAATTCTGTCCCCATTTTTTGAATGAAGAGCAAACGTGATGAAATGTAACTAGAAGTGCAGTGTGTTTCTCACAGTATTAAATGGAAAAAGTACATTGACAACTCATTACTAAAATAATCCTTAGCAGTAAGAAAGAAGCTATGTGATTTGCTAGGTTTTAAAATTTTTAAATTAAAATTTTACATTGTCACTGTTCTATTCTAAGACACAGTAAAATTTAAACTCCCCTTTCCTTTCATGGAAGACAATTCTGCTGTTACCACAGAGCATGAAAACTAAATTGCTCAGGAATACAGGACATATATTCCTCTTCAACCATTTGATTTCTCTTTGTAAATTAGTCTTTCCAATATCACTTTATCCTATACTTCAAATCAGTTACACTGATACCAGATTGAGTTCCATTATATTCTTCTATAGAGCAACCACAAGTCTCACCACCATGACAAGGTGACCTTATGAGAGCTTTTCACATCCTAATAAGGGAAATTATTTCTGTTGGTGATCCCAACAGAGACAGCAGGATCCTAGAGGTGTTCAACCTGTGCAGTATCTGATTTTTGTTGCCAAAAGTCCTTTAGGACAATGAGGCCAGAATACAACCCAATCAACATAAGCTGTAGTTGAAATTATTTAACTGAAAGGAGCTTATGCACTCCAATGTTAGTGAATTAAATAGAAAAATTGACTTTCACAGGCTGTGGGTCAGGCCTTTGGATTAGTTCAGAAAACTAAGCTGTGACTAAGGAAAATCTAACATTTTTTATCAACAACTGTACTTCCTAGAGACAAGATAGCTATAAAAAGAGGAATTACTTTATATGTCAATTGCTGTGTTTAATGTCTAAAAGTTCTGTCTAAATTTAGAATTTGGAGAAATACTGAAGAATGAGAATCTTAACTTTTAATAGAAATTGTTTGGGCAAATAAAATAATCATAAATCATTTTTTAAATGAAGAAGCAAAATTTATAGTGCCATTATCTTATCTTAGATGTTATTTTTACCCTGACAGATCTAATAAATTAAAGGAAATATAGCTGCAATTTCTTATCTCTTTCAGTGAGCAACTGGACATGTGTTTAAACAAAACCTCACATGTCTGCTTCTCATTAATAACAGTTTGTTCCATTGTATTTAATTAAAGGCAACATAATGTTGCATTCCAGTGTCCAAGACACATAAGGGTGAAAAAATTGAGTAAACTGAGTCTAAGGACACTAAGTCTGCAGAAGAGAAAGGTCAAGAGAATGCCTGTACCTTCCTTCCCCAAACATGTAGTGAAAAGTGTGTCCTTGGGGCTCAAAAGACTTTCTGTTTGCAGCCTCAGTTTTAAGACTTCTGGTGATTTCTTGTTTTGGTTTGTCATGTAGAACAGGGCACTCTGAGAACCCCTTTATGTTCTATTGCATTGCTCAGCAAATCAGAACTCAAAGTTATTGTAACTTAGAGCTAGGGATGAGAACCATCCTTCAACCAGTCACGTATCTTCCTTCCTTCCTTCCTTCCTTCCTTCTTTCTTTCCTTCCTTCCCACAACTTCCCCCTCTTCCCCAGAGATGCAAGAGGAGCTGTGAGGTTATAAATCCCACAGCCCACAAGGATTTTCCCCAAATTTGTCTCCCTTTATTCAGGGTTGTTGTTTTGTCCCCACAACATAGAAGTTGCACAAAACTTTCACTGTTATCCAAACAACAAAAATAAAAACACCCAAGACAGGAAAATCTAGGTCAGGAATTTCTCAGAAGTTACACAATATTCTTGCAATGACACCCTTAAAGAAATATGTCATCCTTTTGGAGAATCACATTTGGTCTGCTTCACAATCCTCTTGGCTCATTCTTTACTATACTCTGGCATATTGCCCTGAGCACAGAATACACACTTGAATCCTCTCCTACAGGGAGCACAAGCATTAGCTTTTCACAATAACAAAATACGCTTGGCAAGACCAGTATCTCTCCACACCCCAAAAAGACTATTTTCATCTTTATTTTACTATTCACATTTTTGTCCTCTTGTAATAAAGAACTGTGTATTTAATCAGACTTTTCATAAACAGTTCATATTTTTCAATCACTTCATATATTTGTCTTAGGTTCCCATTAGGTCACCCTATGCTTTCCTCATTTTCAGCAGACAAATCTAGCTTTATCAGTTCTTGTTTGTATTTGAATTGGCTCTGAACTGTAGCATAAGAGAGCAGAGGCATGTGCATTGTGTCCTTCCTTCCTTTCCAGTTCAATTCCATCTCTCAGTTAAATTCGGCACCAAACACATGGGTGCAGCCAGCTCATATTGACTTATCAGATTAATGCAAGTGTGTTACAGTTTCACAGGCTGCAGAATATTACATTCATTTACAACCTAAGGTAATTCCAGTCTCTATTACTTGTATGCATACTGGCTGTATGGGTTGTTGTTTCAACTCACGAAAATTAACCTTCCATATTGTGTCAGTCTACCATTTCATTTCTTCTTGAGTGCTTAAAATAGGACGTATTAGAAAGTGGAGACAAGCCCAGAGTCTGTACAGCCTGCAAGAATGAATTCCAAATTTATAGCATGACTGTGAGTATCAGTCTGATTATTTAACTTAGTGCCTGGTTGTGAAGTCCTGAATATGCTTAAGACATAAATATCTGTGGGTAAGAATTGTTGGATAGCAAAAATCCTACATCTAAGAGACTCAGACAAGCCAATGAGGAGCTGCAATTTGCTGCTTTTGTATCTATGCTATTACACAGATTATATAACTGTGATTGTACTACTTGTTATATTAAATATTGTTAAAGTCAACCGGGAAGTACAAAAAACAGGAAAGTAGGCAGCAAAGCAGTATTGGAAATTGATTTCACAGCTCCTCCACTGAGTTTACCATAACAGAACTGTTCTGTAGTGGCAGTCTTAGAATCGTGAAAAGCCTGTGTTTAGTAGCAGCATCTTCCAGATGAAGTTCATGTGTGTCTGGCTGATAGATAAGAGTCTCCAACAGGTGTAGGGCCCAGCTGAGTTGCAGTGGAAACCCCCTCACCAGGGACTCATTTCTTAAGCAGTGTAGAAGCTGTAGGAGAAAAATAGGCTTGTAAAGAAAAGGAATCATTCCACTGAAGTCCTCACTGGCTGGATTCTCTGGGCTCTTGGAGCACATGAGCAACAACAGAACAGTGAACTAAATTACACATCATCATGGACCCTTGAGGGGGGAGTCTTTTTTAACTGGCAAAACAAGAAGGCTCAAAAGTTTCAATTTGCTTGGCTAAGCTAACTTAGCAAATCCACATTTTCAGACTTTCATTACAAAGGAAGTTGAGGGTCCCTTTACATAACAAGTAAAGCATGCAAGACTGATGTGAAGGGAAAACACAGTTTTCAGCCCTGGACAAATCAGTTTGTAGTCTAGTGAGGGAAGAAAGCAAAGGGTCCAGTAAAGCAAAAGGCTTCTCCAGACCTCTCTCAGATTGAGAGGGAAAGGGAGTTGTCCACAAACAGCAGCTGCATATCAACATCTGTGGAGTGTTTCTAAATGGTCACAGTTTGCTGCCAAATCCACCCTGATGATACAAGAGTAAAATGAGGGAGTTGCTTCCATAAAAATTACCTATTAATATACAAAATATGCTTAGCCTGACAATTGACTGTGTTAGTTCAAACTTCCAATGTGGTGAGCAAGAGATGACAGTACCACATCTTTCATTAAAAGCTAATAACTGAAAAAACATAGGTTTGAAAGTTGTTAATTATGTAAGATAATGACAACTGAGAACACAACTCTGCTGTTTCCCTGGCTCAAGCACTCTGTACACAAGATCAAGTGAAATATTGGTAATTGCAGTGTAAACACAGATGGGTGATGAGCGCAGGAAACGCTGCCTTCTGCTGAAATGACCAGCTCTGAGAGCTCAGCTGGGAGTCAGAAGCTGAAAAGCCATTTCTGCTCCCAGTTACAAGGTATTTCCCTGGAATTATTTTTTCGACTGCAGGGCGCCACTTGTTTCTCTGCTACTATAAATCTCAGCAAAATTTTCCTTGCAAAAGAAGGATTCTTAACAGTATAAAACCTCAAAGAAACAAACTCCAAACAAACCACAACAATACAGTTAAGCCTATTATGTCAAGAGATGTAGAAAATCGTTTAGCAACAAAGAGTATCCTCAAAGGTCAAGAGGAAAACAATGTTTTTCCTTGCAGGTGTATTCTAAATAACTTAACAGGGTTGAAAACCCAATCTAGTCTTCTCCCTTTTGGAAAACTTTGGGTGTTATTTATCTACCTCTGCATAGACCTCCCTATTATTTCCTTCTTATGGATTGCTTTGAGTAACTAAGCTATTTTGAAAAAAACCCAAATGCACTTTCCTTGTATTTTGTATTTATACTCACAAGTATTTACTTATTACATATTATTCCTGTTGGTTTATATTATATTATTAAGAAATGACATTAGTTACTATAAAGTTGAAAATTATTTTTCTACCTTTACGTTTTGGACTGTAAATCTATTAGGCAAGTAAATGTTAGAGAGTCACTTCAAGGAAAACAAAGAGATATCAAAACTTCTGATAAAGCTTCATTTCATGATGAAGTCATAAATGCTTAGGCATGTTTTTCACTTAGAGAGGGTCATTTGAAACACCACTTTATCTCCAGCCTGGAGAACTTGAGGAAGATGTTTATTTGGACTCTAGGCTCTAAACAGCTGGAAACCTCAACTGTTCTTTCTACAAATCTCTGTTTTTACAACTTCCTGGCCAACAACAAAAAAATCCCTCAGGTAAAAAGATTTCCTGACATACTTTTTCCGGTATCTGTTCTGGTATGATTTAAAGCTGCTATTTGTCCACTGGGTGGAACAAATATCCTAGGTCAAACAGCCCCACAGAGCAGTTCTGCTGTTCTATTGTTCCTACTTTAGTTAACTAAAGAGAGTTACCAGTTACCAACAGGTCTGCATACTGTACCCAACAAACTTTCCAAATTCTATTTCTACTTTGCATATATTTGAAGAGAGGAAGAAATGTTTACATTTTAAAATTCATTTTCTATTGAGAGAAGATCTGACTCAATTTCAACTGCTAATTAAACATGCATATTATAAACAACAGATGGCTGAAGAAAACGCTAACAGATAGCAGACTCCAACCTCTACAATTCTCTCAACACAGGTTAAAAATTTTGGAAATTTTAGAAAAATCAATTTGTTGAGGGATTAAAAAAGAAAGAAAAAAAATCAAACCAAACCAAAGACCACAGGATAGAGATCAAGTACTACAATTACTCTGGATCCAAATTTGTGAAACGCAGCGCAACAACATCCTTCCTTGCAATTGCTTGTCTTTGTATGATAGAGCAGAAACCAAACCCCACATTGAGGCAACAGTCAGTGAGTGATATAGGTGGAAAGACAAGCTTCAAGTATGCTTTGGTCTGCCTTGTTTAAATATCTTTCATATGCTAAAGGACCACAAATTCCTAGAGCAAACACTCATAATTCTAAATTGTCCAAAACCAAATAGTTGGGAATGGGGAAACACTTGCAATTAGGCTAGAGAGTAGGCTGCCAGTAATGCAAATGTGTTGTGATGTTGTTTTCTAGAAGCTGAGAAAGTTCTCTGTTAACTAAAATTTTCTAAATACATTGTCCAATATGCCTTTTTGAGTAATCCAGAAGAACACTTGAAGCATAAGGATGAACAGAGAATATTTTACAATAATATCTTCCACTGGGAAGCAAGACAGAATGTAACCTACAGAGAAGGAAAGGGCTTGAGGAAATTCCTGGAATAGCAAGCCATTCAGCTGCACGCTATAAAGAAATATATGGCAACCCATTGCTTATTCTTATATTGAGCATATGCTTGCAAAAATAATTCATATTTATCATCTGTTAGTAATAGTTTTCATGTTTTATTACCAACATGTTGTATAATGAAGAATTGGAAAAGCCACACGTTCCAAAGAAAAGTCTAATTTTCCTAAATGCAAACATACAAAGCTTCACAATACTATTGATGGGTCTGATCCAGCCCTCACTGAATCAGTGGGAGTTGAATGAGTCCCTCTGTGCACAGGAAATTATTTAAAATTAATGAGACTACATATGGTTTCAGGGTAATTTATGCCTTTTTTGGCTGTTAATACTTTTAAGACCTTAATCTGCTTCCACTTGTATCAATGTTCAGCTCCCCTGACTGAGCTGACTCTACTCTGAATTTATAGCTGCATGAACAGAAGGAAAAGAAAGGCTATTGTATGTTTGCAATCTACTGTACCATGTTATTACCATTCCCTAAGATGCTCTTATCTCAAAGTAAGGTTCTTTATTTAGTTTTAACCTTGTACAAGCTTCTTCTAAGTCTAGAAAGTGCTGTTACCTCTTGTCCCCCTATCTGTCCAAATCCCCCTGGACTGCACATCAGGCTGCAACAGACCATACACAGACTGGAGCACACGCATTAAACCTTGGAGAACAAGTTCTTGACTGACAAGTCTTTCCACAACATCAGGGCAAGCTGGGCCTTGTCAGCTACTGACACCAAATCATACCGAGAGGTCAACAACAGTTTTCAAATAAAAGCTTCTCCAGCATGGATTTCCAGTTTATACAACAGTGGAATTGCTTAGATTCACTCAGAAAGCTTCTGAAAATCTGCATTTATCATTCTTCTTTTCTTACAGGATTCCATAGCTAGTGCTGCTTCCAAAAAGCTGGCCAGTTTGTACAACACGAAATACACATATGGTCCAGGAGCGGAAACAATCTGTAAGTATTGACCTAAATATACTGACAATCTGTATTCAGTGCTACTAGGACTATAAAATGCAGTTTTCTAGTGATTCTTCTTCCTCTTTCTAAGTAGTCCCCTTCTTTCTTCACATGCATATACTAAGAGGTATATATGGGACCTGTTATTTCTAAATTATGGGATCATTTATTCCTTAGGAATCCCAGGAAGTGTGTGACCCCTTGGAAAGTCAAGAGATATAGTAAAATGTTTATGAATTAATGTGCATAGCATGAACTCCTAAATCATACACAGCTTAGATCCATGCATAAAAACCTTGACCTGAGATTTTTCTGCATTTCCAGTATCTCCAAGTCAAAGATGATGTGAATCCTTCAACTCCAATTTTCTTTACTTTGCATTACATTCTAACGCACATACTAATTACATACTAATCCTATTTGTAATTTGCAATGACTAATTATTCCACCCTTCTTGAGAACTCAGTTGTGGATATGGTCTTGTGGTGCTAAAAGACAAGTCAAATTCTTTGCCAAATCTAGATTTATAGAACTTTAATATCTCCCATATTTAAGCTCTCCTAAAATAAATATGGAAACTGGTTTCCCCTTCCTCAAATAGTTAACCGCTCCCTGCCAAACATTTTAAAAAACAGTTTCTTCCAATTTTTACAATATTTTTGGAGATTCTTCCTTTAGAAATGTATTGGTGATACTTGGCAATTCTGGAGACTCCTTCCGTAGTGAGAGAGAATGATTTTCTGTACCGGCTACTGAAAAGGGAAGGTACTATTTGTCCAGCAGAAAAAGGTGGAGCTGAAGTCCCAGATATGCAGTTCTTTCCCATCTCTGTGACCCTCAAAAAGCCACCCAGGGAGATGGTATTTGCTTCTGATACCAAGTGTTTCTAAACACCCTCATGCAACCCCACCATTCTCCGGTTCCTTAGACATTTCTCCCATGGTTTCCTCACAGTAGTGACAAGGAGGGAGCAGTTTAGCTTGTTTACATTTGCTTGCACATATCAGCTGGAATGGCCTAAAATCACAGCAGCTTTCCCATGAGCAGGATAAATCAATCAATCAATCAATCAATTCATTGAATAATTCTTTTTATCTGTACTTTCTGCATTCCTGACTATGTGACTTGACTGCAAAGTATTTCTCATTTGATATGTAGCCACTCTTTCCCAGTTAAGCTCTATTTAATTTCTTTCCCAACAGACCCTGCTGCAGGAGGCTCTGATGACTGGGCTTATGACCAAGGCATCAAGTACTCTTTCACTTTTGAGCTCCGGGACACTGGGAGATATGGTTTCCTTCTCCCTGAATCTCAGATAAAGCCAACCTGTGAAGAGACTTTACTTGCTGTTAAATACATTGCCAACTATGTCCTTGAACACCTGTATTAGAATGGAGTTCTAAAAACTATTAAACTTGGCTTTCAAACCTGCCTTCCTTTTTTTTTTTTTCTCTTCTCTAAAAATTACATTTTTATTTCTCTATGCTTAATATTCTTAGTCATAGTCTTAGTCCATCACAGGTCACTAGAATTACAAGCTTTTCAATAGAAATTTTTAAAATTCAAGATAAATAAAACATTTTTATTAAGGCAACTGACATAGTTGGGAGGTTGAAAAAGGAGCACAAGAATGATCAACCTAAGGTAAAGGTCACTTTATTGATTAAAATTATCTTTACACATAGGAGATGGGCTCAGCATTGGAGCTTACACAGCCTGACTGTTAACCAGAATTAAAATAACCAGGTGATCCACATAGATGGACCTTCACCCAAACATTCATAGCCTCAATGGCAACAGTAACAAGTTCACATCACATACTTTTAAAATTATATTAGTTGTGATGTGCTCTTGTGAATTTTCTCAAAACCTACCCTGGATCTGTTCCATCACTGAAAAATAATTTGGATCTGCAGACACTGCTAGTCCAATCTGGACTCAATTATGGAAATTATAATTACTATTAATGGCCCAAACTTGATATAAATCATGCTACCATGCATTTAAGGCTCTCATGCTCACTACAGTAGCATCTCCCAAAGTGTTCTCAGAGTCCTGGTACTTCCTGGGGCCCCACATGTTCCTACTGTCATGAGCGGAAGAATCATAAACAGCCATAAAGACTAAGTCTGGTGATAAATGAGTAACAGTTTCTTTCATGGAAAGCTGTAGAGAATTATACCCTCCCAATCAATTTTCTGTACAGGTAATGTGGATCTGATTGGGTCAGAGTGAGTGAAAGTGATAAATTGCCACTCGACATCTTTCCCACAGAGCTGCAGAAAATGTGTTTGGCATCTATTAATACTGTTTGGAGCTTGGCTAATATGGGACACACTCTGCACAATGATAGGGAAAAACCTTATGTCAACACAGAAGCTGGCTGATCTCCCTGCCACTGCCGGAAGCTCTGACAGAGACTTCCACTGTCCATTGATGGTCCTGGAATTAACCCCATTTCTGGCAGGTCCCTAGCTAATCCACTCAACACAGCCTCAAAATGCATTTTACAGAAAATGCTTCTCTAAAGAAAATCATCAAATTCAAGACCTGTAAAAAAACTACATGTTCTGCCTTTTTGTCCTTTTTCAGGGTCCAATTTAAAATTACACTTTCATTTGCATGTATAAGAGAAAGAAAGGCACACATCCACTAGCCCCCTCCAATTAGCCCCAGCAGCACGCAGATCAAACTATTCTTCATACATGACTGATCCATCTGGTTTGCATCACTGTTGAAACTGAACCCACGTGTGAAAGTAACACATACCAATAAAAAGACATATCATTCTGTTTTGCAAAAGAAGTGGGGGGAAGGACAATCAACATTACTAAAAATAGCCCAGGATATGAACAGAACATACTGGCCAGAGCCAAACACGTCACATGTGGCTGGAAAATAAATTTCTCAGACTATAAAATATTTTTCTAATTTTAACTAAGTATTAATAACTATCCAGGGACTATCCTGACTGTAACTATGTCTTTTGGGAAGATGTCACAGGTTTTATACCAACTGCAATGTGAATTCTTGATAATCAGCTCTTAGTACTATGGTGCAGTTGACAAGTTCCATTCACCTTGATGAACTTGGAGATCTTTTTCAACCTTAATGATTCTATAATTCCAGTTTCCAGTACCAGGTAGGCACTGTGTAAGACTGCAGGCAAGGAAATGCACAGCTACAAACACAGTTGAGGGCCAGGCCACAGCACCCAGCAGTTCCAACAACATTAGAGTTACTCCAGTTAACTTAAATGTGTGACTCTGAGGCAGAATATGGCATATATTTGGTGGCTCTGACATTCACAAATCAAGTCACAGCAAGGCAGAGATCTGCAGCCTTTCTGTGCCTTCTCCCCAGAAGTTCATATTTTGGCCTTAGCTTCCCATTAGGTCACCTTATGCTTTCCTCATTTTCAGCAGACAAATCTGGCTTTATCAATTAAATTCTCCCCAGAAGGCACTCACTAGCACTGCTGATCAAATTACACAGATGCAGAGAAGAGCAATCAAATGTGGTATTATCATCCATGCAGCTTGGAACATAAGCCAAAGAATATATATGGGAGAATTTTAAGCAGTAAAGAACATTGTGCTAGCAGGTAAGCTGCTAGTGCAGAGACACTGAAAGAAAACATGGAGAGGAAGCAAAAGGTCATCAAGATGTCACATTGCTTCAAACTCTAGCCTTACTTTCAGAAAACACGGAAATCTCATGTGCAAAATTAATTGATAATCTATTTTCAAATTAAAGCACATGAAACTCCATGTGAAGACAAGAAAATACTTTTTTATCATAAATGCCCAAAAACCACCAGATGCCCAGCAATGTGGAGTCTCCCTCCCTGGAGACATTGCTCAAAACTTGGCTGGACAAGGCCCTGGGCAACCTGTTTTGTGCTATCCTGTTAATGTCTGCCCGATACAGGTCAATCAAGGACTGAGATGAACAATTTCAGCTTTCCTGTTTGATTTATATTGCTCCTTTAATCCAATAAATAGAAAGGGAACATTCTGTTTTATTGATGAAGAATCACATCAAAAAGTTGCCATCTTTCTCATAATAAGCCATTGTTTAGTCAAATGCATTCAAATAGCCAATTCATTTCAGTCCTCCCAAACTCAAAAGGGATGAAGACCTGATTAACTGCTTTAAAGACAATGTAGCGTCCCTCTGCCAGGTCTCCCAGGAGTGATACTGGAGATACCAGACCACGCACAGAGGAAATGTCCCTTCACTACAGATCACAGCTACAAAGACAACACTTACAAGTTCTTGATTCTTTAATACATAAAAAGCTAACTCACACACAAAAATTAATGAAATACAGTGAAGTTCCAACAGTTGTGTGAGAGTTATATATGAGCTAAGTAAGGTATTTCCAAATTGGCTCAAAGTTGTCAAGCAACTGCTGACACATAATGGTAATTCAGCGAAGGCAACTTTTGCCCTTAATGATCCAGACACAACTGCCTCCAAAACGGTGCTAGAAATTAAACCTGTGCTTACAGTGCAGCCTGCTCTAAACTCTGCTTTGCTAGCATATGGTCTCAGCAGGCTTCCTGTCACTTTGAATTCTTCCAAGGACAGATGTGGGCTGTGCATTGAAGCAGGTTGTGTCTGTGTTCCCTGCTGCACTCCAAACAGCTGCATTACAGCTGCATCCAGCATTTACTACAGGAGGAGAGGAAACAGCCAAATGCTTTTGAGAACGGGACTGGTTCCTGTTCTTTATAGGAAGGATGCCAGGCTACTTGTGGTACACTTTGCAACCACAGAAAACAGAAAATTTGCTATCAGTAAGTGAATATATACAGCTTAGCCAAGAAATAGGGAAATAGGGAATTCAACAGTTGGCAAACACCAAAATCTTTTATTTCAGCATTTAGCAGAAGAACTAAGATGATTAATTGGAATTCTTCAAGGAAATTATGGATCACACTGCTTTAACAAAAAAAAAATCAACTTGCAATTTCCTGGCTTCATGGGGGGAAAAAAAAATCAAATATTCATGTTTCTTTTTAATACACTGATATGTTAGGGCATAATGGAAGAAAAAAAAAACAAAAACAAAACAACAACCAAAAAAAACCAAAACAAAACTAAAAAAAAAAAAAAAAAAGGAAAACAGTTTGGGAATAATGGCTGGCATTCCCACATATCTCTGTATTGCAGCTGCTGAGAGAGTGAAGTCACTGAGTACAACCCTGTCACAGTGACCCACCAGTCCAGAAGTGATACAGCTCAGAGCATCTCTTCTCCTACCAGTTATTCCAGAACCTAATCAGCCTTCCACAAAATCAAGAGATGCTAGTGAATTTTATAAATGGTGAACAGAACTCTAAAGACAAATGTGTTGCTATGCAGCACAGCAATGATGTCATTGCTGACACGTATGTTGCATCAGCAGTCATCCATGTGGTTCCTTTTTCCCCATTACAAAAACACAACATACTCAGATTATGGAAGTGCAAATACAGCAGTAGATGCAAAAACCTTTTCATCTCTTGGTTTATGTCCCTGTTCATAGGATGTGTTTTCTTTATAAAGAAAATAACCTCACATATGTGAAGTTTCAGAGCTTCAAGTGCTCAGCAGGCTTAGAAAAAATATTCTAATATTGCTCAAATCCAGAAACTGAAATCCTTTTCTCTTACAAAACTATCCCCCATATATGACAGCAAAAACTCTGTCCCCCATTATCTTCCCTGACCTATACATAGTAACGCCATGAAGGTCTCTGAATGAATTCTTCAGAGTAAAGGAAATCAAAGGAAAAGCGGTATATTCAACTAACAAGTTCAGGCCCACTGAAATCAACAGTTATTTCATTCAGAAACTAAGCTGTGAATACTCTAAAACACTGGAATTTCACAGAGGGGGTTTTATGGAAGTTTACACATAGCTTTTATTAATTCTTCAATGATTTTTTAAATGTGCCCAGAAATTGAATGAACAAAGGATTCAAAAGGAACATTCATTTTGTACAGACTTTCAGGAAACTATTCTGACATTTTTCTCAACAAATGGAAATGCTGTTCATGACCTGAGGGCTTTCTTTAAGGATCATAAATAGAACATTTCTTATCTGAATGGAACTAGAATTCCTAATGACATAAGGACGTTTTATACCTTCCCTCTTTTAATACCCATCTTTGGATCATGTCTGAAAAGCTACAATGTAATCCTTACAAATGCAAAATACCTTTCCTCCATTTAAAATGAAGAATTAATAGAAATTGATGCTTTACCTCTAGCTTTTGTCACCACAATTCCTTTGCAGTTTCTGTCTCTCACATCTCTACTGTAAGTTATACTGTCACTGACAGAAGTTCTGGCAACAACATATTTGGCAATAAATAATGTTTTAAAATAATGAATTATTTTAAAATATTAACACAAAATGCATTTTTATTATATGCTTTCTAATCTAGAAAATCAATTACACCTTAGAATTTTAAAAATAAATTAAAACTTGCTTTTTAAAAAGCCCTATTACACTATACTTACACTTGACTTTGTTTAGGTATTGTGTACCGGAAAACACAAAGAAGCTCATTCCCTAGGATTGTAATGATATGCAGCTAAGAGAGAACTTCCTTGTGAATTGCACAGCCCAGTATTAACTCCTGGCTAACACTGAAAAAGCAGTTCTTGAGAGGCAATTCTACATTTTAGGTGCACTAACATATTGATTTAAAATCTATTAAAATGTAAACTATTAAAAGCCTGAAATACAGATTCCAGTACTCTCATATTAAATTCAATCCAGATTAAACTTTGTGTGGCTGTATTTGTAAACCTCCAGTGCAAATCAACTCTCTGCAGTGCTACCCAGCAACTCCACTGTCAGGGCCCATCACAGCCCTGAGCACCTGAAGGCTTTGGTACTTGCAGCTTTCAGCTTTGCACATGATTACTCCCCTCCCAGGACAGCTCTGTGTCTGGGAATCACTAATTATCTTCAGATTTGTCAGAAGCTGGAGCCCTGGCTCGTTCTTCCATTCTCAGTTCTATATTGTCACCAAGGAGGGTGTTGTGCCACTGCTTAGGGAGAGCTCCAGCCTGCCCAGCACTTGGCCCAGCCAGGAGGACAACTCACAGAGCACAAGGAACAGAACCACCCCTTCACAGATGACAAAGTGATTTGTTTTCTAACAGGGAATGAGTCATTCTCATGCCTGTTTCAGTTCAATTAAACATCTTCAGGGGAAAATTTATGATTAAACAGAATCAACACTGTATCCAGGGACTGCTGATGGACACCACGTATTTATTCAGGCTTCTAGGCTTCTTTTAATGTTTAATTTTACCTTGATGACCATTTTGTGTCTAAAAACGGAATTATTGACAAATTAGCTGCAATCTTCCCTCACTTTTCATACCTTTTCAGGTTTCTGCACTCTTCTGAAGCAATGTCTTTCCTGTCAAACTCTGTAAACCAAGTAGTATTTGCTGGCCATCATGGCTTGGATTCTGAGAAAAATTCCGTCCTGCATGTGATTATGCACAATTATCCTGAGGAACTTTTGGAAACCCTTTTAAAATGCCCTCATTACTTTTTGTGACACTGTTTTGCTCAGTTTCCCTAATTCACTTTGAGGTACAACTCAGGAGTCAGTGCTGCTCTCAAAGGCCTTTAGGCCTTTCAAGAATTCTCCTGGCACACCAGCATGTTATGTGTTTAGTTTATGGAGAAATAAGTTGACAAAGTTCATTAAAACACATTCATTACTTTAGCACTACACACATAGATCTCACTGAACTCCATGGGAGATAAAACTAAGTTCCTGACAGGACTGCACCCTATAAAACAATTCATCAAAAATTCCACCATGACTTGCAGAGTGAGTGTGAGACATCTGAGTACAGTAATTTCACAATTATAAGACACACCTGATTATAAGCTGCACATCCAGGTAGCCAGGGAGACCATGGGATTTGTCCATAAATAAGCCGCACCAGATGAAAAGCTGCACTTTGGGGGTCGGGTCAAAAACTCAGTCAAAAAGGTGCGGCTTATAAACATAAAATTACTCTAACTTAAAAAAATCTCTGCTGAACCTCTCCCTGGCAAGTTCAGGCACCAGCACACACCTGCTCCTGGCATCTGTGTAAGATTGCTGCTTGAGGGCTTTTTCACATTAATAAGGAGATTCCAAAGATCAAATTCAGCTGGGAATTTAAAGCAGAAGCTGAAGTGCAGATTTAATGGGAAGAAGTTCTTTCCAGTTCATGGAAACACACTCCTACTCTTACTGGAGTAAATTCAAAGGAGGGGAAAAACCCTAAAAAAGCCAAACCACAAGTCAGTCCTTTCCCAGCCTGTTCGAACTTTCAGTTCTATGGTGCTCGGTGTTGTGAGGCATCCTACACATCAGCAACCTTAAGGCACTCCTGACTCTACTGCTTCAGGGCATGTACAAGACCATTCAATCGGTCACCAGACATTTTTGCTTCAAGCACAATTCTAAGATGCAAGAGTTGCTTCAAGAAACACAGATGCTGCCTTAGCTGCACAGTGAAATGAGACCCTTTCAGAACACAACAGCTCCTCAGCTGACTGAGAATCCTGGCAGCCCCCACTCACCCTGGAGCCAGACATGGCTTCTCACGACATCTTGTGGCAGCAGGACCGGTGACAGGGCTTTTGTCTTCAAAAAAGTAATTTAAGATGTTGCAGAAAATCAAACACAAAACAAAAAGCACCAACTGAAAATCAATTAATTTGAGCAGAATAGCAACAATTTTCAAACCAGGAAAATTGCCCATAAAAATAAAGACACAAAGCATAAAACAATAAGAGCATTATTTTAAAGTAATAAAGTAAGAAAACTGAAACAATCTAAGGCAATTTGAAGTGCACATGAGCTACAGATGTACAACTATAATTATACAGGTATGAATTATTAACACTTAATATATTCTTACATATTCTAACTAGAAAATTAGAATTTTCTTTGCACTTTGTTGCATCCAGGAAGAGATTGGTAGAGAAGGGAAAAGCTTAATTGTCCAGAAACACAAGGACAAATTGACTCAATCAGGCTAATTTATTCTGATATTTATGTTGCATGCAACTGGATATGCAGCAAAATAGCAAATCTTATTTCCCATTTGTTTTCAAATTATGTTTTGAGAAAAGATGTCTTTTAATTATACCTGAAAAAAACAAAAACTGTGGTTCAATACCATTCTACTGAAAAACATCAGTCCCAGAAGAATTAACAGATGGCCCACCTTGAAAAAGAAATCAGAGATAGCTCTAATTAAATAAATTAAACCCAACAAAATTATTTAATATATATAGTCTTATTTTCACAAATATCTTCATCGAGGCACACAAGAGGATTGCTTTCTCAGTCATTGACTAAGTAAACCTTAATTCACACTGGTTTTTTGATGAAAGATATTTCACTTTCTCTCTATGCAACTTAGTGCCTAAAATCCAGATTCGGCCCCTCAAACAGCTTCTGGAACAGTGGCAGTTTTTCTGTCAGGGCAGAAACAATTGCCTTTACCTAGACTTGGTGGGAAGATAACAGAATAAAATATCAACAGGTTTTATGTAGTCAGAGAAGAGCACTGGAGGACAAAGAGAAAGCCTCTGGGATGAATATACAAGCACAACTGCAACTCCTACTGAACAGTCGTGAAAGGGTTTTCAAAAGCATTTGCTGTAGCACCCTCAAAGCAACAAAACCTACACCAGGAATAACTCATATTTGTCCTTCAGATGTGAAAAAAAAATAATCTACATTTCACTCAGGTCACGCACACTGAGATTTCTGAATCTACTTGTGTGCCTTCTTTACTCTCACCGCTATTGTGTTGGGAAACATTAGTTAGCAAAGACAGTCCTGTCAGCACTGTGACTGAGGACACCAAGCACCTCATCCACAACAGGCCTGTCACACAGCATCAGCACCCTATGAATCAGACAAAAAATTTCTAAGATTAAAAAATTTCCCCTTTTTTAACAGGGATACTCAGAAGCAACAGACATTTAAGTCTGCAAAGTCCCTGAAGGACTACCGTGGCTCCAGAGAAACAAACCGGACATATTAAGCCCTGCCTAACCCCTTGTCAAGCTGCAGACATTTACTTTGTGTGCAACACAGAACTTCAATTTATAGCCTGCTAGAGACTGAAAAACAGAATGTTGGCCCAAGAAGATTAGCTAGCAAGTTAAACTACAATTTATGTGAGATTGTGAAGCATGGATTGGGTATCTGAAGCATAGATCGAGTCAAGCCCTTCTCCAGTATCATGGCTGTGCTTTGGCAAGATGGGAAGAGGTTGCTGGGAGCAGAG